>CAUYSK010087712.1:0-23502 GCA_963575035.1 Avahi laniger | reverse complement strand
TTAATTTCTTTCTATTTTTGGTAGAGACGGGGTCTCGCTCTTGCTCAGGCTGGTCTCGAACTCCTGAGCTCAGAACGATCCGCCCACCTCGGCCTCCCAGAGTGCTAGGATTACAGGCGTGAGCCACCACGCCCGGCCTGAAATATCAATTTTTTAAAAAATACAAATTAAAAAAAGAAAAAAAGAATCAGGTCCAGATGTGTCCTAGACAATGGAATTACCAGACAGATATTTTAACATACGATTTTAAATACGTGGAAAGGCAGACAACATGTGAAACAGGGTTTCTGTAAAGCCACAAATGTGGCCATGCAAACTACAGGCCTAAAAGATAGGGACCCCCAGGGGACCAGGGAAAGGCAGAAGCAGACACAGATACCTGGCCTCACCCAGACCTCTCCTGGGCTTGCCAGGCTGCTGCCATCCTCCCCTGCATTTTTATATGCTCCAGTTCACTCACTTAGGAAACCTATCTTCTCATCTCTAAATGTCCACATGTTAAACGCTATCTCATCTGTGAAATGTTATTCTCAACAACAACAAAATAATAATAACAGCTAAAGTTGTTGAGCACTTTCCATGTGCCAGGCACATTTCTAAACATTTGACACGTGTTATCTCATTTGAAATTCACAAAAACTCAGTGAGATGAAAAATATTTCATACTTCTTTCCAGAGTTATTTTTTTTAAACATAGTCTATGCTTTAACCACACCACTAAATAAAGCCTTTCAGCGTGGTTTTCCATTGCGTGCAGCGCAAAGGCTAAATTCCCAGTCTCATCTTCAGGAACTTTGGTAATCCGGCCCTGTGACATCCCACCAGCTGCTGTCTCTTACATTCTACACCCAATGAGAGAGTCACCTCGGATGTCCTGCTATTTTTTTGCACAGGCCATACTTTGTATACTTATTCTTTAGAGAAACCAATTTTTCAACTCAAAATAACTTTCCCCAAATTACGCTTTCATGTCTTAGTCCAAATGCCATTTTAGTCATCCAGTTATGGTCCTTGCACATCAAAATCTTACATTCTAGAGGTGATACTGACAACGTGAACACTTACTATATAGTAGGAGATACTTTTCCCTGTCCTCAGCTAGAATTAGTGCTGCTCTGATCCTATACCTGATTCAGAACATACTCATTTCTGCCTAACTTTTACCTGTTTTCCCACTAATCTGTAAGCTCAGTAAAGTAACAGATACACATAATTACTCAACAAATGTTGATTAAATGAGAGATTTGGTTAAATGCATCAGACAAGCCATATTAGAGCTTTTAAGAAAATCTCTGCTAATCCAAACGTGCCATATAGAGCCCCAATTCAAACATTTGCAGAGAGATGATTGCAAATATTACAGTCATGAAAGAATGCACTAGGAATTTCCTTGTCCTGTTCATTAGAATCATGTAATGGGTCTTTTTCTCTATATGATGCTATAATTATTGGAAATGACTTGATAGCTGGAGTCTAAATGATGTAAAAGCAGATAAGAGTACAAGAGTACAAGGTTTGGAGTCAGACTCATCAGGGATCAGTTAAGGGTTCTGCTAAGATATTTTATAGGAATGTGATCTTGGACAAGTTTCTTGACCTCTACAATGTTTAATATCTCTCTATACAAGATGTGGACAAAATATATGTCTTGGTGATTTATGAGGATTAAATGTGATATTATGCTTAGAGGAGCGCCTGACATAGTAGTGTTGAAGAGCTACTCATAATCTTTCTTAAAAAAACACCCTGCTGATATAATGCCAGAAACTCCATATACTATTTTTTCTTAGACACTGCTAGTTTTATACGCAGCTATGCGAGACATAACATTCAGTCGCTGCGTGAAATGGCAAAAGTCCACAGCTATTGCCAAGTATTCAAGTGATTGTTGGAGATTTGGCTTTTTTTTTTTTTTTAAAGTTAAGATGCCCAGAATGATAGCCGATTACACAATCTAACACAATATCTAATTAGAATAATTATACACTCTTTGAAATTATAAAGTAAAAGGATTATATAACTGTGGAAAAGCATTTGTTTTTTCTCTTTTTCTCGTTCCCTTTCAGTGAATTAAGGATGATAATAATTATCCTTATTTTCAATGTCAAGTTTAATGTCAGCTCTGTTTCATTGTTTATGGGGGAAATATGATAAGGTCTTTGGGGAAAAGAATTAGCTCAATATTTATAAAATGTGGGATATGTAAAAGTATAATTAAAATGCCAAAAATTGAAAAATTCTATCTGATTACAGCGAAGTAGAAACATCATTTACTTAGGGGGTTAAATAGCTGTTTAGAATGAGAAATAAAGTAAGTAATGCCTTTTTAAGCATAAGCAGTTATGTATTTTGGCAATGGGTTTAATAAAAATTTTCATTACTTTTTTGTGATCATAAAATTTTGCAAAGCCTTGAGGAAAGATAATTTGTGAAATGTGTGGTTTCCTTTTGCTCGTGTGGAAGAACAGTGCAAGCAAATGTATGTATGTTTGTTTTTAACAGTTTAACATAGACAAAGAGGCTGGGGACAGGCAGATTTACCACCGGTACTGCATGGAGCGAGCCTCTGTTCATTGTGCTCACGTGTTCACCACAGTTTCTGAAATAACAGCAATAGAGGCAGAACACATGCTGAAGAGAAAGCCTGGTAATTATTATCCCTGAATTTGTCACCTATCTTTCTGTGCCAAATGACATTAGAGTATGAGGATTTTGTTTTCCTGGCATTAAAGTAGTGGCTAGAGAAGAACTGCATTCACTGTTCTCTCCCAGATCTTTACATGTATTTTAATTCTCAATTTCAGTAGATTTGCAGTGAAACCAACACTAGCTACACCTGGAACATAGTAAGTGTTCAATCTGTGCTTGTTGAATACATGAGATACGCTTGCAGTGCCCTAGGTGTGAACTGCGTTGTCATAATGACTTGGTATGTGTAAGCAAGCTAAGTTGACTCTTCCCTTTTAAGAACATGAAAGCCAAGAAAATATCAGAAATTTGTGTGAAACTGTCTCAGTCCTCATCCTGTAACTTTGCCTTGTCTGTCCTGTTTAGTAGAAACCAGTTGTTTCACCTCCTAGCCCACCTTGCAAATTTTCCTGGGAGCTATCTGTAAAACCAACCAGAGTTGGCGATGCAAAGCAGCATGCTCATAAAATATAACCATATCACCTGGCCAGAGATGATTGGTCCAACGGTAGGCACCTGACATAAGCTGGGCCAATCAAAATGCTCCCATTCAAATGAGTGTCTGCACTTTTATATAATGGAATGTCAGCTTTGAAATTATTGGCAGCATCCATTTTTCTCTTCTGTTGCACTTGATGCAAAGAGAGTTAAACTACAGTATAGTGCTGTAAGAGCAGAAACAGACTGAGAGAGAAGACTGTTTACAGAGGTTCTCCACAGTGATTCAGACCATATTTCATTTTATTTTATTTTTTTTGAGACAGAGTTTGGCTCTGTTGCCCTGGCTCGAGTGCCGTGGCGTCATCCTAGCTAACAGCAATCTCAAACCCCTGGGCTCAAGCAATCCTTCTGCCTCAGCCTCCCGAGTAGCTGGGACTACAGGAATGCACCACCATGCCTGGTTAATTTTATATATATATATATATATATATATTTAGTTGTCCAGATCATTTCTTTCTATTTTTTAGTAGAGACGGGGTCTCGCTCTTACTCAGGCTAGTCTCGAACTCCTGACCTTGAGCGATACACCCGCCTCGGCCTCCCAGAGTGCTAGGATTACAGGCGTGAGCCACCGTGCCCGGCCCATACTGATGTTTTAATACGTGTAATGTGCATAGTGATCAGATAATGATAATCAGCATATCCATCATCTCCAATATTTGTCATTTCTTTGCGTTAGGAACATTCAATAGCTTACTTCTAGCTATTTGAAAGTATATATTATTGTTAAATATGGTCATCTTACAGTAGTATATAACACTAGAACATATTCCTCATATCTAGCTGTAATTTTGTATCTTTTAACAAATCCCTCCCTTCCACCTCCCCTTCCTATCCTCTAGTATCCTCTGTTTTACTTTTGACTTCTATGAGATCAACGTTTTTTAGTTCCCACATATGGTGAGAACTATGCAGTGTTAAACTTTTTGTTCCTGGATTATTTCACTTAATATAATGTCTTCCAGTTCTATCCATGTTGCTGTGAAAGACAGGATTTCATTCTTT
Source organism: Avahi laniger (assembly GCA_963575035.1). Lineage (NCBI taxonomy): Eukaryota > Metazoa > Chordata > Mammalia > Primates > Indriidae > Avahi > Avahi laniger. The sequence continues at coordinate 19,308 of CAUYSK010087712.1, read as the reverse complement.
TTCATGGATGACTAATATTCCATGGTATATATACCATGTTTTCTTTACCCATTCATGTGGTTGGACACCTAGGTTGATTCCATATTTTGGCTATTGTGAAAAGTGCTGCAATAAACATGGCAGTATAGATGTCTCTTCAATGTAATGATTTCCTTTCTTTTGGATAAATTCCCAAGAGTGGGATGGCTGGATCATATGGTAGTTCTATTTGTAGTGTTTTGAGGGACCTCTAAATTGGTCTGCAAACTGGCTGTATTAGTTTTCATTCCCATCAACAGTATTTAAGAGTTTTTTTTTTCCTCCACATCCTTGCCAGCATTTGTTATTTTTTGTCTTTTTGATAATAACCATCCTAACCGGGGTGAGATGATGTCTCACAGTGGGTTTGATTTGCATTTCCCTGAGGTTTAGTGATGTCGAGCATCTTTTCATAGATCTGTTGGCCATTTGAATGTCTTTTTTTGAGAAATGTCTGTTTCAGATCATTTGCCAAATTTTTAACTAGATTTCTTTTTTTTTTTTTTTTTGCTGTTCAGATGTTTCAGTTCTGTGTATATTCTGGGTATTAATCCCCTGTTGAATGAATAGTTTGCAAATATTTTCTCCCACTCTAGAGGTTGGCTTTTCACTCTGCTGATTGTTTCCTTTGCTGTGCAGAAGATTTTTAGTTTGATACAATCCCATTGGTTTATTTTTGCTTTTCCTACTCATGCTTTTGAGGTCTTACTTATAAAATCTTTCTGCAAACCAATGTCCTGATGCATTTTTCCTATGTTTTCTTCTAGTGGTTTTATAATTTTGGATCTTATATTTAGGTCTTTGATTCATTTTGAGTTGATTTTTGTATAGTGTGTGGGGGGTCAAGTTTCATGCCTTTGCATATGGATATCCAGTTTCCACAGCACCATTTATTGAAGAGACTGTCCTTTAGCCAATGAATGTTCTTGGCACCTGTGTTAAAATAAGTTGGTGGTAAATACGTGCATTAATTTTGGGTTCTCTATTCTGTTCCATTGGTCTATGTGTCTATTTTAATGCCAGTACCATGCTATTTTTGTTGTTACAGCATTGTAATATATTTTGAGGTCTGATAATGTGATACCTCCAGCTTTGTTCTTTTTGGTATGATTGCTTTGGCTATTTGGGGTCTTTGTGGTTCCATACAAATTTTAGAATTTTTTTTTCTATTTCAATGAAGTATGTCATTGGTATTTTGATAGGGATTGCATTAAATCTGTAGATTGCTTTGGGTAGTACTGTCATTTTAACAATATTAATTTTCTGATCCATGAGCATGGAAAGTCTTTCCATTTGTTTGTAGTATCTTCTTCAATTTCTTTCATAAGTGTTTTATAGTTTTCCTTGCAGAGGTCTTTCATCTCCTCAGTTAAATTTATTCCCTTTTTTTTTCTTATAGCTATTACTGTAAATGGGATTGCCTTTTTATTTTTTTTTTCAGCTAGTTCACCTGTTCATGTATAGAAATGCTACCGATTTCTGTGCATTAATTTTGAATCCTGCATCTTTACTGAATTCATTTACCAGTTCTAAGACTTTTTTGGTAGATTCATTAGGTTTTTCTCTATGTAAGATCATGTCATCTGCAAACAGGGACAACTGATTTCTTCCTTTCCAATTTGGATACCCTTTATTTCTTTCTCTTGATTAATTGTTCTGGCTTCTAGTACTATGTTGAATAAGAGTGGTGAGAGTGGGCATCCTTGTCTTGTTCCAGTTCATAAAGAAAAATCTTTCAGTTTTCTCCATTGGTGAAGATGTAAGCTGTGGTTTTGTCATATATGGCCTTTATTATGTTGAGTTACTTTCCTTCTATACCTAATTTATTAAGAGTTTTTTTTTATCATGAAGGGATGTTGAATTTATCAAAAGCTTTTTCTGCATCTATTGAGATGATCACATAGTTTTTCCATTTTATTTTATTGAAATGGAATGTGATATATGACATTTATTGATTTGCACATGTTGAACCATCCTTGTATTCCTGGGACAAATTCCACTTGATCACAGTATATTATTAATATCTTTTTTACATGTTGTTGGGTTGGTTTGCTAATATTTTGCTGATGATTTTTACATCTAAGTTTATCAGGGTTATTGGCCTGTAGTTTTCTTTTTTTGTTGTGTCCTTGTCTGGTTTGCATAACAGGGTTATGTTGGCTCCACAGAATGAGTTAGGAAGACTTCAGTGGTAATGCCATCTGGTTGGTCCTGGATATTTCTTTGTTGGAAGATTTTTTTACAATCAAGTCAGTCTTGTTACTTTTTATTGTTCTGTTCAGGTTTTCTGTTGATTTTCTTGGTTCAATCTTAGTAATGTCCAATAATTTATCCATTTATTCCAATGAACACCTACTAAGTGCCACACACAGACCTATCTATCTTAGCACTGTGATTGGAATATGACACCTTCATCTGCTCATCCTTTCAAGCTCATCAATACCAAAGTCCTCCCAAAAGAGAACAAAACAATTAGGTTGGCACTTACTGATAACTTTCTTGTGCCAAATAACTTTGAGAAAAAAAATCACATGATAAAGAGCACAAGTTTTAGAGTCAGATAACCTCAGTTTTGATCCTAGCTCTGCCACATTTCCTAGCTGAGTGATTTGGGCAACTTATTAAACACTTCAAGTCTCAATTTGTTCCATATATTCTACGTGAAGAAGGAAAGGGATAATGTTTGACATAGTGTCTGATATATAGCGTTTTAAGTGTTCATTATCGTAGACTTCTGAAGTTTGACTTTAGCCTTTGCTCATTAAAGATTCCACACAGAACCCATTTCCTCTGTCTTTTCTGCCTTTCGTTCAAAGAACATATTGCCCTTCTCTGAGCAGTCATGTTACCTTTTGACCCATAAAAAACATGAAATCGTAACCAGATATCCAGATCAAGTTTAGTGAGTACCTCACTGGAAGATATTTAAATTTCAGAAGTTGAAGGAAAGCAAGAAGTAGAGGAGTGTGTTAATACACAGGAAGTTTTTGGAAGTAACTAAATTAAGAAAGTCAAAGACTTGTTTTTATAGTCTTAAATTACATAAGTAGAGGCTCAAGAAGTAATGACAGATAAATGACACATATTAATAGTTTATATTCCAGAGAGAAAAGTTGATTTTTTCTATATGCCAGCACATCAGTGTCCATATTAAATATAAAAGTCATTTGTTACATAAGCTACTCACTCTTTGTTAAACACACAAAAAAAATCCATTGTCTGGGAGAAAAAAGAGAAGGAAAGAAAAATTTAGGGGAACAATTCATTGTTGACTTTAAATATTAAAGTTGGTCCAATTCTTCATTTCTCAGATGTCAGTGATATAAAGGACCTTCATATTATAGTAAGTGTGATATACACAGTTTGATAAACTTCATTTTTTGCTCCTTTGGACTCTTCATCTTCAAACAGGATGAAGATTTGAAGAGACGGTGTTCAATGTCTATGCTCAATATATAATATTCCAGTTGTGATCTTATCAACAGTTATAATTGAAAACTGACAACTTTATACTCATCCAATTTATAATTTCGGGGACTTTCCAAACCTTTCCTTTTTGCCTTGGTGGAATTCTCCAAGGGCTTGTGTTGGCTTGGTATTAAATGGAATGAAATGGGAAGAGAAGCAGACATAGCCAGAAAGCTGGAGCTTGTAAATATGAAATCTTATTGCTCGGGAAAGCTGGGACTCTAGAAGCACTAAATTCACTATTTGGTCAAAGAAAAACAGATCCCTATTCACTGCATACCTTAACTTTTCAAAAAGCATGAGGGAAATGTCATGTAGTTTACCAAAATGATAGTTATATGGTACAGATGTATTCTTCTTTTTGTGGATGATGTGGCTCCGTTTTTTCCTTGTAAATGATTAGGATGATTTTAGCAGACACAAAGAAATAAAATACCCTGATTACATTAAAGGGGAATAATTGGCTTTCATTCCACTCATACATGTAGTCCGAGGATGAATATAAAAATGTACCATCTTGAGCTCTACAAGTTCAGCTGAATATAAAAGATATTTTAGGCCATTTATCTAGTTTGAAGAAGGAAGGTCACATACTTTCACTCATCCTTGAAATGTTTGCTGGTAAATGATATAACACAACAGGCACCGTGAAAGAAGGGAACTGAATCCAGCACTAGATAGCAGCACACAGAGATCATGCAGACATTCACTGTTCCCTAGATGGCACAGCATGAAAAACTTTTTAAAGGGGATCTTAAATTTGGGATCACATATGCAATTGAGTAGAGTAAAAAGAGGGCTTAAAGAGAAGTAAGGATAATGATTATTATAATGAGGAAGAAAGATTGGCAAGAATGGGGCTAAAAGAGCCATGACTACAAGTGCAAACTGGTGTCAAAGTTATTATAAAAAGGTCATCAAAGTTGCCTTAAAGACATAACTCTCTAACTAGCTGCCAATATAAGCATTATTAACCTCCCTACATCTAGAGCAGCTGGGGTGGGCATAGCTCACTGCTTCACCAAGTGCATAAGGGTAGGTGGGGGCTTTAGAAAAGGGTCATTTTTGGTCACCAAGGATGGCACTGTAATCAACCACTCACTCCTTTTCCTCTTTTTTTCTTATCTGCTACTGATCCCTATTATCTGCTCCTAAAAAGACCACTCAGCACTTACAGACATTGCTTAAGAGCACTGACAAACTTCAAGGATAAACAGATGGTAGAACTATTTCTTAGACTTAGTGTTTCTAGAAGGCAAATAAATTCTGCAAATGAAAATGCTGTAACTTCCCTGCCAACAAGACAGAAGCTTTAACTTGTTTCATATGTCCAGGGATACATTTGCACTGTTTTGTCACCCTATTCCTGGTAAATTATAGTCCTACAAAGTCTGAACATCTGATATAATTTAGCATGTTGCATAATTAATTAATAAAAATGGTCAAGACTGAAAAAATATTATGCTTTTTAATCATGCATTTGGAGGACAACATGAATTGAAAATGAGCTACGACAAAAAAAATTAAAGCTGTTTTTTAAAGAAAATGAACTGTACTTAAGGCCATAACCACCCACTTCAAATAATCCTAAATGGAGGTATTAGATGAAGGAGCCTTGTAAGCCCTGTTTCCTAAAGCAGCAAAAGTCCTTGAATCAAGAACATTAAGCGACTGTTTTTAAGGACAATGCTAGGTGCTTGGGATACAAAACTCTTTAAAAAGCAACAACAACAGTGAGTCAGAGGACTAAAATAATTACTTCCTTAGCACTGATAACATTAAGAAGAGGATATGAAAGCAGGAAATTGATTTTAGGGCATAAAGCTCTACCAGCCGATATTACTAAAACAAAACACTTCACATTCACAAAGTTATAATCCACTTACACTTATTTAATGGAAGGGAGAAGAGAGGACGGAAAAGAGAAGAGGTAAAAGGATTTGAAGGAACTTTAGTAAAGACAGAAGAAAAGAAGAAAACCAAAACATGACATTGTGATTGTACAGGCTTCTGCTGCTTCCGTGTCTTAGTGCCAGAAATGTAAAGGTCATAAACAGATGGAAGGTCAAATTATTTCTTACTCTTCTCTATGAATCATTAAATAATAGCTGGGTGCATTCCAAAGACTAGGACCTTTATTGTCAGTAATAATATACAGAACAAAGTGTAGGTTTTTCAGAAATGAGATTTTTTTTCAGAGTCTAGATTGTACTCTAAGAACAGGGAAGTCTAAACACAAAATTATTTTGCCTGGCCAATGAAATACCTCAGATACATAATTCAACAAAAGAAATCTGTAACTGTGTTCTAGAGCTTTCAAAATTGTTGGTATAAATCCAAAGTCCTGATCAAAGCTCTTCAGTGTTGACTTACGTAACAAGTATCTATCTAGCACAGACTATATAGAAGATTCCATGTTAAGACCAGCAACAAATGAGGTCATCAAATATACTAAGCTCTATCTACCCAGGCATCTGATAATGAGGACATAAATGATAAAAATAACGATAATAAAATCAACTAACATTTACCAGGCAATTCTGTTGGCCAGGCCCTGTGCTAAGCACATTGCACGGTTATATCATTTAGTTCTCATTACAGCACATTGAGAAAGTTATTATAATTATTCCCACTTCACAGACGAGGAAACTGGGGCTTAGACAACATAAACTCGCCCAAGGTCTCAGAGTTATTCACGGGAAGATCCAAGACAGAAACACTGACAGACCAACTCCAGAACCCCATCACTTCACCTCCTCACCTGTCTCCCATCCAAAGATGGAATAATGCCAAACGAGGAGGCAGGTGAGCTTCTAAACACAAGAAAACAAGGTCTGCTTTTCCCTCATTTATTCCTGTCTTCAAGTTACAGAAGGCAGTTTGGCTGGGTATGTTTTCTACAAAATTCTTCACAAGGGCAAAATGCTTATTACTTTGGAATTGCTTAAGAGAAGGTTATAACTATAGCACAGCAAACATTGTTCAGGTCTCAGTGCTGGGTTGAATCCCAGCTTCACTATTTACTAAGTTACTTAACTGCCCTGACCTTAAATTTTCTTCATCTGTAAAATGAGTCAAAGAAAAAATGAAATAATATGGGTAAAAGGCTTATTAAAGTCTCTGGTCCATAAGAGGCATTCATTCAATAAATGTTAGCCGTCTGTGCTTCCACGCAAGGGCCCAGGGTGTCAGGACCCAAAGGATATCTTCCAAGGTATAAGCCTTTTCAGACTTCACCTATGCTAGAAAAGGGTCTAGAAGCAACCCCAAGTGGTCTGGGGGGAAAAGGAGAGGCATCTACCTGAATCAGATAAATTCAGCAGGACCAGCAACACAGAGAAGAACAACGTGATGCTGGAGACACTGGAATAAAATCCTACCCAGGAGCCCCAAGGTGTGAACGTCCCTCCCCAAAGGCTCATTCCTGGATGGCACTTTCTTAACTATTCTCAGAAAGGTTACCACTGTAGCCTGCCGGTGATTTATGGAACAGTAATTTATCAGGTGTTCCTTTTGAGACTGAAGCGTCTAGGAAGACAGTGTGTCACTGGACTCTCAAAGGAGGAAGAGGCTGAAGTTCAGAAAAGGAAGATAGCAGTGGTGAGATGTAGTAGTTTTTTTAAAAAACCATTTTCATATATTTTCTGTATTATTTATATTTGCACTCACCTTCTTTTTTCAAAAAAAGATAGAAGATGCAGAAAAAAAACTTCACCTGCTTTATAAAAAATAAATTTTTATATTTTGGAATAGTTTTAGAAAAGCTGCAAATATAGTACAGACAGTTCCCATATACCCTTCATCCAACACCCCGTAATGTTAATATAACCATGATACGTTTGTTGAAACTAAGACCTTAATATTGGTACACTCATCCAGCTTAAAGCTATAAGGAACTCTGTGTGCTGACAGAGGGAGAAAACCGTTCCTTAAAAGCCCATGTTTCGTAGAAAGTTTGCTTAGTTAACGAAAAAGATGTTTGTCCCTGCGGTTGACAGCGCTAGCTGCTTGTCCGGAGCCCATTTTCTCTTTCTTCCGCCTTCATAATTTTGCTCAGTGCAGAGGTGTGCCCCGCTAAACTGCCTTCCAGCATGGGGTGACCACCTGAGATAGTTGTGGCCCATGAGGTGACAGGGAGGAATCCTTGGGACAGATCACCCTTCCTACATAAAAGGGAAGGTCTCGCTAGGTGTCACTTCTCTGCCCTTTACCTCTTTGTCATTTCATCTTCTTCCTGCCCAGAGTGCAGACATGAGGCCTGGCGTGCACTAAGAATGGCGGAGCAGAGAGATGGATGGAGCCTGCATCCCTGATGTGGGGCATCTCAGTATCTGCCTGCGATCTAGACCTGGGGGCAAATGGCTTCAGGAGACAGAGGAACCTCAATGTTTAAACTATCGTTACTGTTATTTGTAGCAAAACACAATCCAGATACCGTCTCAAACTCGGGTCTGGAGACATAAAATCAAAGGCTTAAAGCTTTGAAGCCCATACCGTGTAACAAACTATGCTTGACTCAGAAGTCACGAATCTAATTAGACAGGAAGTCAAGCTGTCAGACATGCCTTCTAGCAACTTGGCTATGATTTCCCCTGAGACAGAACAGGTTACGTTCAGTCTCTGGGCCTCAATTTTTAGATCTGTAGAAAAGAATACAATAGCATATTCTTTTATCCAAAGCAAGTGAAGTTAACACATACTTAGAGACCAATAGCTCCCTGGAACATAGGGTTTCAAGAAGGCCTAGGTCTCAACAGCACCATTAATAATGTTCTGTTGCCAGGAAACTCCAAAGGATCCCACAATGAAGACAAGGAATTTAAGAGAGTGTCATCTAAATTTGGAGTCATACACTGGATAAAGCTTTTCTGGGCAAAAAGAGTACTGCTGAGATCAAGTCCAGTCTATATAATGGTAGCCAACTATTTTTGACTTGTGGAAATGTTTAAAAATCAAAAGTAAGAACAGAGTGGAAAGAAAATTGAAGCTGCAAACAGACCTCAAAGACCTCTAAACAGCTTCCTCATTAAAAAAATGGGAGAAAGAAAACACGACTGTGAAATCGCTGTGCTGGGGAAGAGAGAACATTTGTTGTGGCTTCTGTGGCTGGTACCCAGCTTTATTTAGGTGTCGAAACTGGCACTGCAAAATACAGATATCAGAAATCTCAGCCACGGCGGAACAAAGACCTCTGAGATAAGGGACTGGAAAATGAAACACACACTAGCCAGGATACCATCCCCCCTCACTCTCTGCTTGTTTCTAAAAGGTCCAGCGCTGGGCTCTTCAAGACGGTGGTCACCAGCCACACGAGCGCTTGAAATGAGGTGAGTCTGGTGTGAGTGTAAAATACACACTGGATTTGAAAGATTTAGTATGAAAGAATATATAAAATAGCTAATTGATATTTTTCACAGAGATTGCATTTTTAAATGATAATATTTTGGAGATAGGAGTTAAAGCATATAGATTAACTTTATCTCTACTTTTTGGCTGTGGTTACGAAAACATTTAAAGTTACATATGTGGATTGCATTTGTAGGTCATATCATATTTCCTTCGGGTAGCACTGATCTAGTCGCTGATCTCCCGTAAGAACAGACCAGCGAACCAACAAACAAATTTATCCCTTTAATCAGGTATAGCACCTTAAAGCCATTTGTCATGGAAGATGACCCTTGTCCTGAACTTCTGACAAGCAAATGATCAAGAGCTGTTGCTGTTTCTCTCACACTCTCTCCCCCATCCCACTTCCTTCATTTTGATGAGGTAGCACATTATGTTCCCAATTAATAGGAATCCCCTATTGAGACTGTGCTTTCAGCAAGAAGGGGGATTTCAGAGAGACAGGAGTGAGCCAGTGTGGCAAAACCAACACCCACCCTTTCCCCAGTGGCAACTGCCAATCTAGCCAACACCTGGGTGACAGGCGGTGGCTGAAATAAGAGTTAAAGAATATAAACCCTGATATGCAGGCCTTCCTTGGATGGAAGGAGAGAGGTGAGGGCGTGAGCTCCTTGTTGGGTCAAATGTCATCACTTAGATAAGAGATTTGAGCCTTTAGAATTTTATTTTAATTTTAAAATAACATATAAATAACTTTTAAAAACATCACTCTCCAAATTAAATCAAAATTAGTTATGAATGGTAATCAGCACTCACATTTTTCCAATTGTAACCAGGCTAGACATGCATACGTGTGTGTATGAAAGTGTAATTCTTTCTCAAATTCCACCTTAATACTGTTCCCCAGCCTCACTGATAGAGTTTACTTACATTCAGTTTTATTCCTGGTAGTCACCCCATGGTATTAGGATACTTGGGCTTGTTTATCCATTTCTGGATAAACAAGGGTGGAAGATAGAAAAGAGGAGTTTTTCCAAATAACTGTATGAACAAACAGAAAAGACAGCCCAGATGTGCTGTCTGCGGTAGGAGTATCAGCTAACAGAAACGGAGCGAAAGTGAGGGGCTCGGAGTTAAGAGGCAGGAGAGGCCAGTGGGAAACTCCTGGAGAGAGAACCGAGAGACCACAGCGCAGTGAGGGGGAAATGACAGTGAGGATGATCATTACGGCCGCACACGGTGAGCTCGGGTCCCAGACAGGAATCCCTGTTGGAGATTACACAAGGTTCAGGGCTAGAGTAAAGGTCTGTGATGGAAAGAGAATAGAAACAGTTCACTTCTTATTAAAGGAGAACCTCTCAGATTTTTGTGCCACTGCCTCCCTGACCCCACTGAGGGCTAAGGTCAAGCTCACGTCCACCAGGAACCGGAACTTAACATCACACACTTCTTGACCAGGAGGAGAGGGGAAGAGTGCATCAGAATCAGCATATTGAACTGTCCGTTCTACCAGGAGCTCTTCATATGCTCTTCTAATAAACCTGAGACCACAGCCGACATGTCCCACTGAAACCCAGCTAAGTACTTAAATTACCAGATAAGGCCAAACTGAGTACTTAGTATGAGACTACATACTTTCAGTATAGCTCAACTGCATAGAGGTTGTGTGCTGTTTTTTTTTAAGACTTCCTTGAGTTCTTGTAAAAAGTGAATGTTTGTGCAAACTGTGGACCACATACTGCAGGAGACACAGGGTGACAAGCAATCAGGAGCCAGGCAGGAGTAGGTAGAGCACAGGCTTAGAGCCAAACAAGGTTTGTATCTAAGGATCAGTTTAGATGCAACTGACAAAAAAAAATCACACTAACATCAAGAAGGAAATACTCAGTTATGACACTGTTCACAAAAGAAAAATCTCTGGTCTCTGTGCATAACATTCTTCTTTTGGAAGATTACACAAGACAAGGCATCTTTCATTCCTTTCATACTTGCTGAAGAGTTAAGGCTTGGTGTAGCTATAGATCTGTTTTCCTTTAACCAAAACCAACACTATATTGTGTGCCAATGTCTTATCACTTGACTTCACCTAGCAACCCTGTTCCCTTATATTTACATTACAACAGCATTCTGCCTGTGTCTATTTTTCCTCCTGCTTTGGATTCAGCTATAATAAAAAGTAACATAGAGACGAAGCATATGAGAGAACACAATGGAAAAATTCCCAGAAATTCCAAATCGAGAAAGTAAAAAATTATTTAGATTATGGCTGCCACTAAGATTACACTTGAGATATTAAATATTTAAAGTACATTGAGAAAATATTCTACCCAGTGTTTAATTTTTTTTCTATTCAAAGTTTAATATTGAGGAGCTAAGAATGATTATACCAGTTGTGAAGGCCTTAAAGTCCTCATCTAAAAAAAAAGAGGGATAACAATATCAAGTGCATTGATTGCTTGTGAACATTAAATGAGCCAATAGCAGTAAAGAACAGCCTGTCCGTTGTGCTCGCCTGCCCAGCAGTTATTTCCCTGTGGGAACAGACTTGTGTCCCCTGACCCGTGGATCAACTCCCCCTCCCCCACCGGATGACTGTCAGTCAAAGGGTCCTGCCCACCCTGGGTCAAGAGGTGGGCACGTGACCCATGCTCAGCCAATCAGGGTCCCCTCTAGAACATTAACATCTGGAGATAGGAACCGCATATGCAGAAAACAGCTAGGGCTGATTCATCTGGCTGTAGGTGGCTGGAAGGGATTATCCTTTAGTCACTAGTTTTTTTACCTGAATCCCCAGAGCTGCTCCAGTTCCTCTTCTTCTGGTAGCCTGGTTTTTCCACGTTTCCTCGGCTGGCTTTGCCATATATTTAAAGCAAGTGGTGATGGGGCCGCTTACATTCAAAGAACTCTGGCTGGCATAAACGCCGTGCTGCGCAATGGCAAGTCCTCGGAAAGTGGTTGCTATTGCATTTATTCGCGCAACACATTTTTACCGAGTAGCTAATAGGTAAATGCCAAGCCATCAGGGATCCAGAGACGGAGAAAACAAATTCTTTCTCCTCAGAGCATTTGTGCTCTAGTTAAGGGTAAAGAAGGGACAAGATCCAGGGGACCATTTGTAATGGAAAAATCTCCTCCATCTTCTTGACGGGGGCGGTGGCAAGAAGTCAGCAAATGCAAAAGCACGAGAAAGTGAGTCGGAGTGCTTGATGAGGAGGAAGGGAAGGGAGGTAAGGAAGGAGGGCGGCGCTGACAGCGGCTCTCCTCGCCCTCGCTTCGAGCCCTCGGTTCCACCAGACTCCGGCTCCTTCCGCCTTACGCACCTGCTGTCTTTGGCTCACCCAGCCCAGTTTCAGCAAACAATCCTGATAAGTCCCTCTAGCCGAGACAGAGCAGGGATCCCTCTTCGGGGTCTGCTAGGTCCCCTAAGCATGAAAATAAAGGAAAATCTTGAGTCCCTTCAGGGGAAGTTCCGGCCGCCTGGCTGGCCTTGAGAAGTGAGTGGGCAACCTGATGAGAACAACCGCCCTCCGAGGGAGCCAGAGCCCCCAGGTGTTTTGGTTCCCTGTGAAAACTAAAGGACGGCATCTTAACATATGTTCTTGAGTTGTTTCACAGAAACCCCCACCAGATGGAAAATGCAGACAAGGGGCAACTGAGGAACCAAACTCTGACCGCCATTCTTTGTTCTAAATTTCCCCCTGAGGGGGCCGTCACACCCATCTTAATATTCCTTTCAGCTAATCCGAGAATCTCTGAATCCACCTATGCCTCCCCACCCCCGGCTTCAGCATAGACCGCCTTTTGGGGCCAGGCCAATATGTAACCTCCATGTATCGATTTACAATTTTGCCTGCCTGAAATGTACCCCTCCGGTCACAAGCGTTAATTGCCCGTACTCCTTGCTTGGCACCATGCCATCAAGATGCCACCTTCCCATTGCAACTCTTGGCTTCAGTGTCTGATTTTACTGCACCCAGTGGGCAGACCCCAGTTTGGTTTGGTAACCTAGTGACAGTGTCTCCCACCTTGATATCTCCTCTTTAGTAACTTTCCATCCAGCCATTCCTTCACTGTGCTCCTTCATAGAAATCCCCACTTATCCTTGCTGTGTTTAGAGTTAAGCCTGATCTCTCTCCCTGATTGCAATGCGCCTATTGTAACAGTCTTGAATAAAGTTTTCCTCACCATTTTAACAAGTGTCAGAATAATTTTTTTCTATGATGCCGTATAGTCTTGGGCAAGTTGTAACTAATGGGGCTCAGGACATGCCACCACAAAATAACTATAGGAGGCCAGAGTATGCCACCCAAAAATATGCCTACGTTGCATAAGGATTGTTTTGAGCCGGTCATTTTGAGAAACTGTAGACACAGCAATAGCTCTGAAAAGTTGTCCTCTGTAAAGGAAATATCCATCTCTCCTTCTCTATATCAGGAAGAGAAGGAGGACTAAATCACCAGAGATTCTTTTTTAAAAAAAATTTTTAGAGACAGGGTCTTGCTATGTTGCCCAGGCTGGACTTGGACTCCTGGGCTCATGCAACTCTCACACACAGCTCAACTTTTTTTTTCTTTCCTTTCTTTTTTAGTGATGGAGCCTCACTCTGTTTCCCAGGCTGGAGTGCAGTAGTGCGTTTAGAGCTCACTGCATCCCCAATCTCCTGGGCTCAAGTGATCCTCCCACCTCAGCCTCCCAGAGTGCTAGGATTACAGGTGTGAGCTACGATGCCCAGCCAAAACATTTTTTTATTTGTTTTGGAGAACAATAGTATTTTAAGCTGAAGTTTAAACTATATCTACCCTAGAGATTTACACATTTCTCTGAGTTATCTCCCATATATACAGAAGGCATACATATTATTAAACTTCTGTTCATTCGTCTCTTGTTAATCTGTCTTTTGTTACAGTAGGTCTCAGTTAAGAACTCATGAAAGGTAGAGAGAAAATTATTTTTCCTCCCCTGCACAATTTTGCCTTTAGCCTCAATCATTAGTACCTTCTTTTTTTTCCTTCCTTCCTTTCTTCCTTCCTCCCTCCCTCCCTTCCTTCCGTCCTTTTCCCTTCCCTCCCTTCCTCCCTCCCTCCCGTCCTTCCTTGTCTTTTCTTCTAGGCTATTCCAGGCTTAGGCTGAACTCTACCTGTGATCTTAATGACTGGAGAGATGTGGTTAATTCCTGTCTGGATGTGGCATCTATTCTCTGCTGCAGACCCCAAATTATCTCTTCATGGCCATCGGGGAAAATGTATCAGCTACTGTCTTCAATGGAGGATGAGATGATCATAACTACCCTTGAGCAACTGGGAGGATTAAAAAGATAATATATGTAAAACTGCTTTGTGTATTGAACAATGTTATATAAATATATTTTCAAAACAAAAGAAAAAGAAAGAGGGCTTTATGAAGTGTTCAAATTGTTGAAGTGCTCTGACTAAAGCTCTAAAAGAGGAAATTATCCACCCAGACACAGCAGCAGTAGCCCGATTAGCCAGGGTCAGCTGCTGCAGCTGTGAGCAATTTACCCACGTGCCTATCTGCTTTCCATCTCCCCCCACCGAAGGCGGCTAAGCTAGCGAGCGAGCAGCTACGGCAGTTGGGAGAGATATGTGAGTGAAGAAGTGTGTTCATCCCATTTGCAAAGGTTACACAAAAATCTCAAGGTCCCTGGTTATTGTTTGGGGAAATGGAATCTTGTAGATTTTTATGGACTAGCAACTTTTATAGTTGCAATATCTGCCAGGCTGTATGAGCTGATGCAATAAAAAAGTTGAGAATTCTTTTCCACGTCTAGTGGGGCTTACAATTAGCATCCTATCTTCTTTAGTGGTTAAGAGCACAGGCTCTGAAGCTAGACTGCTTCGATTTGAAATCTACCACTCACTAGCTCTCATCTTCAGCAAGTTACTGAACCTCGTCTCAAAAATGAGAATGGTTATGATACCTAATCCACAGAATTATTGAGAGAAATAAATGAGTGAGTAGAGTGCTTAGAACAGTGGCTGGCATATAGTAGGGGCTCTATTAAGTGTTATTTAGAGTTGATCAGGTCATGTACGGTAGCTGGCATTTGAGAGCCATAAAAGGTAGACGCTGTGTTAAAAACATTTGCCAAATGCAATAATTTATATCCCAGCAACTTTGTGCAGCAAAGAGTTACTATTGAAGTCTCAATACAAAGGCCTGGCACATGGCTACGGTCTGGGAACTTGGCTTTTGGAAGGTTCCCTAAGTTACTGTTAGTAACTGATAAAGCGACTTTGCCCACCTGGGGCACTGAATTGTGCCGTATCAGCCTCTCTAGAATGTACAAACAGTGTGATTTATGAAGCACACCTGCTTTCCTTCTCGGAGTCTGGCTGGCCAAGCAGGCAGACTGTACCTACAGGAGCGGCCCCCTGTAGAGACCCTGGGCTCTGAGTCACAGGAGGGCTCCCCTGGGCAGAGACACTGCACACATGCGACTGCAGTTCCCCGCTGAAGGAAGGAGCCCGTTCTGGGGGGCCCCTCCGAGAAGGAAGATCATAGGAAGACTGTGCCTGAATTTCTCTACCCTCCACCTGATGTATCTTTTTCTCTTGCTGATCCTGCTGTGTATCATTTCACTGTAATAAATCTTAGCCGGGAGTACAAGTATATGTTGAGTCCTTCTAGTACAACACCAACCATGCGGATGCTGATAGGATCCCCAAAACAAACTCTCAAAGGTATGTAATGTGACTCAAATTGCATAAATTTAAAAATTGGCCAGGTGTGGTGGCTCACGCCTGTAATCCTAGCACTCTGAGAGGCTGAGGCTGGAGGACTGCTCTAGGTCAGGAGTTCGAGACCAGCCTGAGCAAGAGCAAGACTCCATCTCTACTAAAAATAGAAAGAAATTAGACGGACAACTAAAAATACATAGAAAAAATTAGCCGGGCGTGGTGGCGCATGACTGTAGTCCCAGCTACTCATGAGGCTAAGACAGAAGAATTGCTTGAGCCCAGGAGTTTAAGGTTGCTGTGAGTTAGGCTGACGCCATGGCACTCTAGCCCGGGCAACAGAGCAAGACTCCGTCTCAAAAAAACAAAAACAAACAAACAAAAAATTATAAATTTAAAAATCTGAAGAATGTGAAAGTCAAGAGATATAGACATAGTCACTCAGTAGGTGAAGGAACTGGGATCTAAATCCAGTCGATCTCCCTTCAAAGACCGCTCACCGCTCATTTCATCATGCCAGGCAGCCACACTCTAGCACATACGTTCCGGGCCCAGGCAAGCTTCTCTGTAAGGCTTGTACAAGGCCTAGTAGCTACTGGTGAGCTATGCAAACTTGGGAAAACATCTTAAAGGATTTGAACCTCAGATTTCTTCACTATAAAACTGTAATAATAATACCAATGTCATAAAAGTTCTGTGAGGATTTAATAAGATTATACACATAATATATAAATCATATGTGTGAAGCACATACATATTAAATATGCAATATATTAAAATCTATAAAGCCTTTAGCCTAGTGCCTGGTACACAGTACATGCCAATAAATTAAAAAACTAGATAAATATGCACATATGTATATATACAAGTACACACATATATACATAAGTATGCATGCAGGTTAATTCCTCATCTAGCAAGTTCTGCCCTGATTACACAGCATCCTTTACCAATCATAGATGAAACTAGTTAGGATTTCGTACGTGGGCTTGATTTTTTACACCTACTGGTTTCACTCTAGGGAACCACTTTTATCCAGACACCTTCTGCTCAAAGCCTAAAGGCTGACTGTCTTTAATGTTTAACCTAGGAAATTAATTATTAGCCAGACAATTGGGAGCTTTGCTTAAGACACTAACTGGTACTTATCATTAGCTCTAACATACACAGATGTGGTGGCCATATTTTTATAACTCCAAGTTAGAACCTGCGATCTAGCAGTGAATTGCTGTGTTGGGAAACTGGAACTGCTTTGGAAACCCCAGCTTCCATACAGAGACTATTCAATTCTCCTAAAAATATGGAAAGCATACTTCTGTGGGTAAGATTTGTTATCAATAATACAATTTGCATTATACCTTTTTGACATTTATGTTCATAGCATTACAAAACTACACTGTAATTGAAGTGTAATTACTCATTTCTTGGAAACTCACTTGGCAACCATTCATGGCATCCTCCGTCTTCTCTCTAAAGTCAAGGACATACGGTGTGAGTCAGCAGTAGTATGAGGCCGACTTTCTCCTAGAACTTGGTATCTGAATTTTTCTGTCCGGAGCAAAGATAACAGAATCACCTCTAACCCAAACATGCCATTTTTCACCCCAGTCACTCCATCCAACTGCAAGTTCACACTTACTGGCAGTAACATCCATTTGGACATTACTACCTGACTGGCCTCAAACAAATTATTTATCCTATTGGTGCCTTCATTTCCTCATCTGTAAAATGATGATAATAAGCATACCTATTACACAAACCTAGATGGTATAGCAAAAAAAAAAAACCCACAAAAAACCCCAAAACCAAAAAACCAAAAAAGACCCCACAAAACCAAAACCAAACAAAAAAGAATACCTACTCTATAGTTAACAATACTGTATTGTACACGAAAAAATTTGTTAAGAGTAAAATGATTAGAACAGTGCCTGGCACATTGTACAAAATAAATAAACAAATAAAATATATAGTACATCTTGTACTGTTCTCCAGTTGCTTCTCTAACCATCTTATAGTCCCAAAAAGACTATGACCTGTTGAAGGCCAGGATCCACATTGGCACAATGCTTTCCTGTTCATCTTCTCTCCCTCAGTGAACTTGACCAGCACTAGACATATTAGGTCAACTGATAGTTGTGAGTCCAGTCATGGCAGAATTGCACAGGAGAAAACACCCCAGAATACACTAAGTGCCACTCCAACTAACACCTCTGGCTCAGTGGCTTTCAAAATATTTGAACCTAACACACAGTGACAAATAATTTTTAGGTTGCAACCTCATACACACCTCAATATGTTTATATAGTATATATCTAACTGAAATAAAAATTTTGCAAAACAATACTTATCCTTACAACATAAAATATGCTCTAATCATATATAATTATACCTAGTTCATTGCCTTTCAAACTTTAATGTGCATTCGAATCACTTGGGGATCTTGGAGGTCAGATTTAACAGAACATGGGTAGGCTCAGAGAGTCTGCATTTCTATTACGCTTCCAGGTGACGCCACGGGTCCCTACTTTGAGTAGTAAGAGTCTAGTCTAGTCTATTTAAAACTTTATTTTGAAAAGCTGGGAATGGTTCTCTGATTTTATTTCATGACCCACTAAGTGGTTGCAATCTGCAGTTTGTAAAACACTGCTCCAAATGATTTCTTAAGTTTCTTTCAACTCTATAACCCCGCTGTTATCTTCCTAACCTTGGGATAAAATTCCTGAACCTGGGTATAAATGGGGTTACAGGAGGTAGCTCACAGCAAGAATGACTCAAGGCTCATCTTTCACACTGACTCTCAGGCTGAAATGCCTGCCTGGTTCCCAGCCCTTTCTTCACTGTCTCAAGCGTACACCGTGCAGCTATATTACTAACTGAGCACTTACTAAGAGCAGGGCACTGAACCAAGTGCTTTATATCTACTGCATTTACTCCTACTACCCCCTTGTGAGATTATCCCCATTTTACAGATGACAGAAGGTAAGTAGCTAATATTGGGTGGAGCTGGGATTCCAGAGCCTGTGTTCTTGTGACAGCCAGCCTCCACGATGGCTCCAGTGATCACTGCCCTCTTGGTATTCATGCTCTTGTGTAGCCCTTTCTCACACTAAATAAGGCTGACCTGGAATCGATAGATTAATCAAGAAATGACAGTATGTGACTTCCAAGGCTCATTTAGAAAGAAACATTGTGGCTTCTGTCTTTCATTCTCTTGGATCGACCTCTCTCTGGAAGAAGCCAGGTTGTCATATCATGAGAATTCTCAAGCAGCCTTATAAAGAAGTCCACATAGTGACGGACTGAAGCCTCCTGCCAACAGTCAGGACCAACTCATTAGGTAACAAGGGAGCCGTTGTGGAAGACTCCGGATGACTGTAGCCCCATTTGACACCTTGACTGCAACCTCCTGAGGGAGGCCAACCCAGAACCATCCAGCTAAGCTTCTCCCAAATTCCTGACCCACAGAAACTGTGTGAAATAACAAACCACTAAGTTTTTGGAGTAATTTGTTATATAGGAAAAGAAAACTACACTTGTCCCTCAGTATCATGGGGGATCGTTTCTAGGACCACCCTTGGATACTGAAATCTGTGGATGCTCAAGTCCCTGATAAAAAATGGCATAGTATTTGCATATAACCTGTACACATTCTCCTGTATACCTTAAATCATCTCTAGATTACTTATAGTACCTGATACAATGTAAATGCTATGTAAGTAGTTGTTATACTGTATTGTTTAGGGAATAATGACAAGAAAAAATGTCTGTGCATGTTCAGTAC
>CAUYSK010087711.1:0-29532 GCA_963575035.1 Avahi laniger | reverse complement strand
AAATAAGCCTATAATTATAGTCAGAAGTACAATTGGTGTAAATAGGTTTATATACAAGCAGAATTCAACATGAAGCCAAGCAGAGGCTAGAGTGCTTGCCTGTTCTTGACATGCTATGACTTGTTGTAGGAATTTATTCCTATTTTCCAGAGCAAGTAGAGAGTATAAATTTATTCAACAACCTAATTGTATGCAAGAGAGTTAAGAAAGCTTCTGCTGTACCATAGTCATTCAATGATAATTTCCTCAGACTTACTGTTCTCACAGACAAGGAGGAAATTAAGGCCACAAGAGTTATAATGACTTCTTAATGACATCACAACTGGAGGCTGCACTGGAGTTAGGACAAATTTTTCCGGTCTCTGAGTTCATGAATACTCCTATACTGGTATTTTTTTTTGTTAAGGTCTTACATGAATAGTTCTACAGGAAGTGAGGAACTCTTTTTCACCAAATTAAATTTGTAGACTGGGTGGCAACACTTTAGCTTGAGGAAAATTGTTTGTTCATTTGTTTTTTGCCTAAAGGTATGATTTTTTGCTTGATCTTAAAACTATATTTAGGTTTGAAAGCTAGACTCTTCTCATCACACTGAAAAAGAATTTTAAGTAGTTTTGAAGTCCATTGGGCTTCCATATCAATTATTCTGGTCTCCTTCCACTGAACATTAAACGTCTCTAGCAGAGATGAATTGCTTCTTGTGAGGTTTCACTCCCATTTTGTTTCAGTAGGATTTATACTGCTGCCTTCTCCAGGCTGTCGAGTTCTCTTTTCTGAGAATTCCCAGGAAGAAGAGCGATGGGACAGGAAATAGGAAAAATCTTGGGGATGTGTGTGAAAAAGTAACAGGAAACACTGTCGGAAGTACAAAGTTTTTTACCCTCTCTCAAAAAAATTTTATAAAAACCAATGTCTTATCAAAGAACAATATACAGGACATTTTACCAACAATAGCATACGTAGGTCTTCCTGTTTATTTTTAGCATTGCCCTGACTTGTTTGCACAAAGATATCTAAATATCATCTAAAAGTGAAAGATTCACTCAGACCATTATCTAGATGTTTAGAGTATCTGGATTGGGAACAGAGTATTTTTCCAAGGATGTAACTGTCCTCCTGAAGTAAACAAACATGCTGCATTGTAAAATAAGTCTGGGGAATTGTAGTTCAAACAAAAATCCGAAAGCTCTTCACTGTAGGATTTCTCATAAACCTAGCTGATGCTGAGTTCATTGAGAATCTCTAAAAAGAGATGACAGTCTAAAGCACTTCTCAACTGCATTTGGTCTGAAAACTTTTAGAAATCATCTCAATATCTCTCAAGATTAATATTGCACAGAGATTAGTTAGGAAATGCTGATTTTCAAACAACTTCAAGGAACATGATTTCCCCCCCTCTGATTCTTAAGCAATATCTCAGAGAAAGAGGAACAAATACTTTGGAAATTATTTTTATTATTACTCCATCTCATTTCCAGGAAAAGTAGGTCATTATTTATCACTATCCCAAATGTAACCACTACTTTTAGGACCTGCTTTCTGCATGATTTCTTGTTAACTAGATGCTACAGCTAATTGGACGTGGTGATTCATCAGTCTAATATTTCCTTTTCTAAAAATTACCTCTCAAATGGTATTATTTTCATACTCAAAGGCTCACTCCCACCTTGTAACTTATTTTAAAGATGGCATTGTGCATATATTTGCCAGAGGCTTTTATGAAACATAATAAAAGTGTGCCCTAGTAGAATTGAGTTGGAATCTGAAAAAACAATTTTTTTAGAATATTACTATTGGGGAATAGCAATGAGTTGGATGTTGTATATTTGACGTTAGTTCACAGGGTTATGTTTGGCAGAATGGAAGGTGGATGGAAGGTTATGGTTTGGCAGGCTCTACTATAACAGAGTATAATATAAAAATTTTATTCTATATTTAATTTGCATTTGTTAGTTCTCATAATTTTTAAGAGTTAACTATAATAATGTATAGTTGTTGACATTTTAAATCTCTTACAGTGCAGGTGAAATAATGGGAAGAGCAAAATGAATAAAGTGTTTGGCATATAATTGAGTTTGGCATAAGCTCAAAAAAATGTTTATTTTCTGAAAAAAATTAATACATTATAAAGAACCAGTGGTTCTCCTGTATTCCAGAAAGTCTCTTTCCTCAACCGGGAAGGTTCATTTGAAAAACTGCTGGTTCCACCAGGATGGCCTTGACATGTGCTGAGAAAGGTGGTTTTAATTAAAGCTATAATGTTTCACCGTCTGAACTTTGTTTATTGCTTCATAGATCTGATTTATGAAGAGCAGGGGATGTATAAATTCTTAAATGTGAAACTTGGGTTGGAAAAATTAGAGGAAAAATTAATTTTACACTGTAACCAGGAGCATAAACATATTTGCTTCTGTCTGGAACCAAATATAAACTTGGTTTCTGCTAGTGAAAAAACCAAGGCTGTTGCTACACAATGCCAACAGGTCTGCTTGTCTGAAAGCATAAAATCAGAACATCTGGATAACATGGTCCCTTTTAAGCATTTCCAGCTGACTTAGTGCATATATATGCTACAAAACCCACTAGAACTAAAAATTGCAGTCATCCAACGTCACAAGTTATCTCTACAGCTCTTAGCAAAGCTTGACCAATCTGGTTCCCTGTGATGTTCAAAATGTCAAAACGCACTGGGATTTATTAAAAGTTGACCATTTGCATATTGCCTATGGGTTGACACTGAGTTCCAAGCAAAATGATTATACATATACATTATTTAAAGAAAGCCAATCCTGTAGGTTGGCTGACAGCATGATGCTAGAACATCTGAATGTCATGGGGAGTTTTAAACATTTCCAGCTTAAAATCTAATGATTAAATTTAATTTATGACTATACATATAAATTATATAAAGAAAGCCAACCCTAGAAAAATGTAGGGGTGTGTGTGTGTGTTTTTGTGTGTATCTGTGTAAGATAAATGAAGGCTAAAGCCCAAGATGCAGGGTCCTTTCTACCAGCAGAGACTGAGTCCAGGGCTTTTGGATTGATTTCATTCTCTCTGTTGTTAGAAGAAATATTTCTGAAGTGTCATCACTCAGGTGTTCTGTTTTGAGCAGCAGAATTTCCCCTGGATCTTCAAAGTGCTTAAAAATTAATTCCCAAGAATCCTAAGGGAAATTATGATAGTGTGTCTTTCTCGCCAACTGTACTGTTAAGTCTTTAGGGGCAAGACCTCTGTCTTAATCAGCTTTGTGTGTTCAGTGACTAGTATGCCGTGCATGCTCAACAAATATTTGTTGCAGGAATGAAAGGACTGCTGGTCAATAAGAAAACAGTTGATCCAGCCTGTTTGATGACACCTGCTTCCCCCATTGATCCTAGAGCATGGTGCTTCTCAAATCACGTTGTAGTCAGTGTGGTCCTGGGGCACCTGTATCTGAATCACTGGGGGACTTTCTAAAAATGTATATTCCTGCTGAAACAGACTCTGAAGTTGAGCCTCAGAACCCTGTGTTTTCAGCAAGCTTCCTCACACAGGTGATTCTTGTACAGACTGGGGTTGCCAACCACTGTGTTAGTGATTGTGCACCTCTACTTCCCGTCTCCATGCAAAAACAGTCATCAGCGAGACAGCTTGCAGAGTTAGCTTTTTGAGTGTTTAATTTTCTGTATTCACTGCCACCAGATAAGGAGAGTGATAGTGACCATGTGACTGTAATATTCTTCAGCTGGGAGTCACTGGCACGTGAGATCTGTGATCAAATCTTACAAAAATAATTTCTGACTTCTGTTGTAATACAAAACATTATCAACTAGTTAAAAATGAAACAATTTAAAAGTGCAATCTCAGAGGTGGGGGGCAAATGGCTGATGAGAGACGTTGCTTGACAGACCCTCCAAAAGGGAAAGTAGGATTTCAGATAAAGTAGAAGGAAGAGGAGACACAGCTCAGGTGTAGGTCATAGAGAGAGCTGCCAGAGACTGCCAGGGACCTCATAGAGGAAAATTGTGAAGCAGAGAAGGAAGAAAATAAAGGAAGAAAGATACCAGTGAGTATCAAACTCACACAGGTTCGAAGCCCAGTGAAGGGGCAAGGGGGGGGGTCCATCTCTTCCTCCCACGTGCCTTCAGTGACTAGCAGGCTACCAAGTTTCCTGGAGGCTTTTCTATCTCCACAAGCCCAGGCATGTGGCAAACATGGAATAGCGGGGAGAACTTGTGTGACCCCAGAGCTTGGACATTCCACATGAGGTTCTCCTCCAAGCAGAGTGACCTGAGAGGCCAGAGACCTGGCTTTCTTACATTCAGAAGCTTTTCCTTCCCCAAGACTCCCCCATCAAGTGCAACTGGGAAAGATGTTTGAGCCAAGAATTTGGAGAGTGGCCACCTCTCTCCATCGGGCGTGTGTTATAGGCTGAGGTTCCATGGAGAGTGGGACCCATGTCCTTCCCCTTGGGGACCTGCAGTGAACCTGGGGGTGCTGAATCTGGGAGCTCCCTGCCTGCAGACATTTCGCAGAGATGGATGCCAGCGGGTCAGACATCCAGGCCAGGGGGTCAGACATCCAGGCCAGGGGGAGGTTTGAGAGCTGGACTCCGGTGGCGAGGAAGCCGGAATGAACAGAACTGACAGGAGAATACTGTGGGATTTGAGATATGGTGACCAGGGAGAACACCCACCCTTCCCCACAGGAAAGCTGCGCTTTTGGATTAGAGCAGGTCCTCCGTCAGGGAAGACCCCAGTCCAACACCGTAGCAACCCAAAGTTTAGGCTCCCCCACCATGAACAGCCCTCTGGGTTTAAAGAGCCGTCCTGACTTTCTCACAAGAGGCTCCCCCTAATGGCCAGGAAAACAACCTCTGAGCCCTGCTGGGGCCTTGCAAAGCCTTCCAGGCTCGTGGAACCTAACCACACTCTGCTTCAGTCCTCCACACACCTCTGCTGTGGTGGAGATCAAGCAACACCCTGTGAACCCCAGGGTCCTTCCCAAAGGTGGGGCACTCAAATGCTCCATCTGAGGGACTAGACTTTACCACAGGCAAAAAAAGAACATCTCAGCAGTAGGCTCTTTCATGCAAGCATCAACCACTAAGAGGAAGAACAACTCTATAGCTCATCACAGCATCTACCAACTCGATTAAACAGATTGTGGCTGATTCTTACTCACAAGTACCACCCACCACCTAGGAGATTAAGCTGGGGGACCCATTACAATTCATACTGCTGGGATGAGGTGACAGCGGCAGGATAGAGGCAACCCGAGGGGACATTGTTTATTAGGAGAGAAATAAAAGTTACAGGCAACTCAATCTCTGAGGGGTCTCCCTCTTCCATTGCAGACCTCTGGGCTGCTGTTGCTCTGAGTCTGTGCAGAGACATTCCACCAGAAAGCAGGTGCAGAGAAGATCTGGTGCCTGACAATACCAGGCTTCTGCAACTGATGACATCCTGATCTCTCTGGTGTACAGAACCAAGTCTGCTCAGCACCCAGCCATCCAGCAGTTACCTTAGCATCACCCTCACTGGGCCAGGGAGGGAACAGATGCTCGCCTGTGTTGAGCTCTGTAACTGGCTGCTGAGCACGCCTCCTCCCTGTCATGGAAGCTGAACACAGGGGGTGCCTCAGATGGCACAGGCATCGCTTTGGAAGACTTGGGCAACTCCTCAGTGGGTGCTAGGTGTTTCAGGAAACCCTTGGTCGACCAGTAGCTCTGGCCCACCTACATGGATCCTGGGCCACTGAGAGAAACACCTGCTTGAGTGACTGGGCATCATTGATCCTCATGCTGATGGAGCAGCCCCCGCATATGGGCAGCTCTGCCCCAGAGATCCTCTCAGCCAGCTTTGAAGCTCTTGCTGGTGCCTGAGTCAAAGCCTTTGCCCCTGTAGCTCTAGGGATTGTGCCAGGCTCATGACTCCATCCCTTAGACTCCAGAGTTGTGCTTGACCCCAGGACCCCCAAACTCAGTCCCCATCACTACCACTGGGCCATCAGAACATCCCTGAGATGCAATATTTCATCAGGATCCCCCCCAATCCTGAGCAGCTGTCACTCCTGGACTTGGTTTAAGAAAGTCCCCAGCAAAGGTGAACAGGAGCCCTGCATACCTGCTAACCCAGAGCTGAGAGAAGAGAAGCCACATGGGAAGAAACCAGCAAAAGAACCCTGGAAATGTGAAAAAACAAAATAGTGGACTCCACCCACAAGGAAATTGCCAAAACGATAAGTGGAATTCAGAATATGGATGGCAAATAAGATGATTTGAATTGAAGAGAAACCAGAAAACCAAGAAAAAGAAGCCAAAAACATTTCAAGAAATCGATAAAAAAAGTAAAAAAGTCGCTAGAGAGCTAGACAACGTAAGAAAGGATAAAATAAAATTTAAAGAAATGAAAGAGTCATTAAGGGAATTTCAAAATGCAGTTGAAAGCTTTAAAAACAGGCTAAACCAAGGAGAAGAAAGAATCTCAGAGCTTGAAGACAAGGCTCTCAAATAACCCAGTGCCTCTGTCACTCAAAGAGGCAAAGAAGGGATAAAAAAGTCTGAGCAATGAGTGAGAGAGATATGGGACTATGTGAAGCATACTAACATTTGAATTATAGGTACCCCTGAGGGTGAAGAAGAAAGAGCTAAAAGCATGGAAAAACTATTTGAGTAAATTATTGAGAAAAATGTCCCAGACATTGCCAGAAATTCAGACACAGAGATACAAGATGGACATCTAACACCAGGAAGATTTATAACAAATTGACCATCTCCAAGATCCATAGTAATCAACTTGGCCTAAGTCAAAATGAAGGAGAAAATTCTGCAGTCAGCAAGACAAAAGGATCGTATAACCTACAAAGGAAAAACCATCAGGCTAACTGCAGACTTCTTAGTGGAAAGCTTACAAGCGAGAAGGGATTAGAGCCCCATCTTCAATCAACTTAACTTCAACTGCCAGCTTAGAATTTTGTGTCCTGCAAAACTAAGTTTCACAACAAACAGAGGAATTAAGTCCTTTCCAGGCAAGCAAACACTGAGGGAATTTGTCATGACCAGATCCTCTCTTTGTGAAATACTCACAACAGCATTATACACAAATCAGCACAACAGATACCCACCAGTGTAAATTCACCTAAGCGAAGAATCACAAGAATGGAAAAACAAACTACACATGTGTTCACTATTAATTTGGAACTAACTGATGAGCACCCAAGTGCACAGAGGGAAGTAAAACTCTGGAAAGCAACCACAGGGGAGAGAGGATTAGGGGAGAGGAATAAAACGAGCTGATGGGTACTATGAACAATATTTGTGTGACAGGTACACCTATAGCCAGGACTCAAGCATTACAAAAATGATCCATGTAACCTAAAACATTTGTACCCCCTTAACATTTTGAATTAAAAAAAGACGCAATCTCTTAAAAAATTTAAATATTTAACATAACAAATAGTTTCTGATACATATAAGCATTTTTTCCCAAGTTAGTGTGCTTCTTTTTACCAAAGTAATACAAGTATATGATTAAAAAATAGTGAAGATGTGCTTCTGTTTCTACAGTGTTACTTCTCGTATAACATCCCTTATAGTCATTTTTTTATGTCTAACATTTACCTCTATCAGCTAGGATGTATTTATCTACAAGCGCCAGGATACACAACAAAAATGGCTTCAACAATTTAGATACTTATTTTCTCACTTCAATAAAAAAGACTGAACATAGGATATTCTAGCTCTTGGTCAGCCCCTAAACAATTTAACAAATGATCCAGTCTCTTTCTGGTGTCTAGCATTACTATGGTTCATTCATTCTTTTTATTGTTGTGCTTGTTACCTCATGGTCATAAAATGGCCACCGTTACTCCATTATCTTGTATGTGCTCCAGGCAGGAAGAAGAACAAAGAGGTCTTGTCTTGCACCTTGAGACTTTTATTGGGAAACCAACTACTTTTCCTGGAGGATCCCATTCGCCTTCCTTTTATACATTGTTGTCTAGAACTGGGGCCAAATGGCCACCCCTTACTGGGGCAATCTTCAAGAGGAGCTTATTAAAAGGGAAGCTTGCTTCAAAGGGAGATTATTAAAAACTGGCTTTACAACTAGGCCTTAAGTGCAGAAAAAGAGTTTCACTCAGAGTGGTGAAGTCTACCCTAACAGCCTGTTTTCCACTGGCCAGTTCATTTTCTTTAGAAAGAAAGTCTCTTGTACTGTTCTTGTCATGGTGGTGGGTGTTTCTCCTGGGGATATCATGTCAGGCAGTGAGCATATGCTCATAAGGACGTGGTAGTGTGTGTACATGTCATGTGCATGTGTGCAGGCATGTGTGTGTGCGTGGATGTGTGTCTGTGTGTATGCAAGGGCTGCGTGACATGGATCATTGACTGACACTGTGGCCAGTAGACGGAGTTTCAGTGTGTGTCCCCTCTTTTGGGCACTCCTTCCCTGTCCATTCTCCTTGCTGACTCAAGAGTCTGGAATTTCTGGGGGATTCTATGGGGCAGATGGGCTCTTTCTCTTGGTTATAATCTGCTTACTCTTACTCTGGGCTTCCTACCTACATTTTGCCCACCCAAAGACTTCCATCCTTTTTCTGCCTTTTATAAATTTATTGTCATCTCTTGTTTGCAGATGATCCCCTCTTATTCTTTTTGTGTTTGACTTTAATTCTATCACTTTCATTTTACTGGAACGTAAGAGTAAAGTGGCAGGAAAGCTTTTGTGCTAATTTCCATTTTGAACTCAGTATTACTCTTTTTTTAAGTTCATTTTTTTATTTCAATAGATTTAGGAGGTACAAGTACTTTTGTTACATGGATGAATTGTGCAATGCTGAAGTCAGGGCTGTCAGTGTGTCCGTCTCTACAGCAGTGTGCGTTGTACCCGATAGATGAGCTCAGTGTTACTCTTAAATCATTCTTGCTCTTTCCTTCTCCCATAGCAGCTGATGATTTTAGATACAGAAAATGGTTTTCTTCTCCTTTCCATACACTCGATGTCCTAAACTTTGCTTTAACAAAGGACAACTTGCCTTTTTCATCTCACTAATTCCAATCTGCTTATGTGACTCTCCTGCTAGAAACTTCCTCGGTGATCCTTGTGGCCTACTGGCTGAAGTCCATACCACACAGCTGATTCATGCCCATCTATTCACTCTTATTTCTTGTGTTTCTTAATAATCACTCTACTGTCAGAACAAACTAAATTTCTCGTTTCCTCCCAGCACACCTTGCTATCTCACAACTCAGTGTGTTGTCACCCTTGCTTCGGAAGGTGTCCCTTGTACCCAGATGTAACTCCAGCTCCTGGGTTGGTGACCCGCCCCCATCCACCAAGGGCCTGTGAAGGTCAATTATCTTTTGGGGTTATGCCTTCTCTCTTCTATGTACCCATGAAACTTGTATTTTATAGCATTTGTCAAGTTTTTAAAAACTGTTTTATCCATTTCCTTCCTTCCTTATCCATAGGATAGAGCCTATGAGTTCTCTTTCTCTTACTTTTCATAGCTCAGGATTCAGCTCAGTTTGTGCTTCATAAACGTCCATAGAACAAATTAACGGATGCATTCAAATTTCCCTCCCAACCAGTTATATCTCTGCTCAGACTCAAGATCGTTTACTCAGTGAGGAGACTATGCCTCAGCATTTTGGTAGCTCTTCTTTTGAGTTATCTGAAAAATCCCACCAGTAGAAGCATTTATTGTCATTGTCACCTCCTGGTGATGTCTCTTCATCACTGTTGTCATTTCCCTGGACTTAACCTTTCTAGGACAAACACAAGATAGCCCTTATCAATCTTTAGCTCCTTTATTTAATCTACCTGCACTGGTCACATTTGCTTATTAAAGTATAGGAAGAGTAATGGACTTTTTATGGGCTTTAGAGTCATGAAAATGTTGAGCTTCGTGGTACCTTAGAAATTAACCAGTATAAACATTCCATCGATGGTCAGGAAACTGTGTGACCCAAGAGAAGGGAGGCAACTTCTCAAGGTCACACAGTGGGACCAGAATTAGTACCTAGGTCAACAGACACATAATTAGTGCTTTTTCTAGTTTGTGCAAGCATTAATACATTCACTCTCGCATACACATACACAGAGCACTTTCCAGTCACAGAATTCCTTTTAATGAAACAGAAAATTGAACAAAGGTTTGACTACTTAGTGCTAACACCTTGAATTTTTTTGTGTCTTCAGGTATTCCAATAGGGATTTTTTTTTTTTTTTTTAGTGGATGTAATATCAGCAATGTTAATGGGGCACTTCTTCACTCCCTGGGGCTGTCCTGAGCCCTGTGGGCCATTTGGCATCCTTGGCCTCCTCCCACTAAATCCCCAGGTGTTGTGACAAACCCCTTCACCCCCCAAAATGCCTTCTTACAGTTCCAAATGCGCTCTAGGGAGGCATTATTGCTCAGTTGAGATCAAAAGAGGTCAAGAGGGGCTGATTTATGCTGTTCAACTGATGAACAAACTTCTGCCCGGAGAGATGAGTGGACTCACCTAAACCCAGAGATGAGGCTGTTAGTAGCACTGGGACGAGACTGATTCTTGTGACCACTGGTGTTATGGTCTTCCCATTAGATAATTGATTTATTTTCAATCTAGCCCACATTGTGGCCCCCTCAGTGATGTCAACACTTGACCAGGGATTGTCAACAGGATAGAGAGAAGGGAGGGCAAGAGCAAGGTGCCAAGGCCCAGAGAAGGACAGACGTGTGGAGGCGGCAAAATCCCACAACCAATAAAACACTATCTGCAGGGGCCTTGTCTGGCACTAAACTTCCCCCAAGGTCTGAAAAGAATGGAACACACCAAATTTGAGTTAAAAAAATCTTTAAAAATGCACATTGGATGAACCTCCTCAGTGCCAAAGGATAGAGAAGGCGCTGATATGGCTTCTGCAGTGCACTGCTTTGTTAAAATATTCTTAGTGATTTGCCTTCTGAGTTGGGCTGCTGGATTATAAAAGCCAGTCATTTCATAGGAGTGGACACCAAGGCATCCCTTTGGGTGGGGGTGAGGGGGAGTCATAACTATTTAAACAAGAAATTTTGTGGAGAGCTGGCATGAGGCCTGAGAAGTGTTGCTATTGCTCAAAGTGCCTTTAAACTGCACGAAAGGCCTGGATTTCATGCACGGATAGCAGATCACAGGGCTCTCCAGTCCTGCCTGATTTACCTGAAAGGAAGAGGGAGGCACACTGCAGGGCAGTGTGGCTTGGTAAGGGTACAGGGTGGTGGGAGACCCCAGGGTGGGGCTGGGTGGGAGGATGTGGCTTGGGAGACTCTCCCTTCCCTTCCCTCCCCTCGCCACCTCTCTCCTCTCCTTCCTTCCTTCCATCCTTCCTTCCTTCCTTTTCCTTTCCTTTCTTTCTTTCTCTCTTTCCTTTACTTCCACAGCCCCCAAGCCTCAGGCTGCAGTTCAGTACCTGTACATGGCCTGTTAGGAATCATGCTGCACAGCAGGAGGTGAGCAGCAGGCGAGCAAGAAGCTTCATCTGTATTTACAGCCGCTCCCCATTGCTCTCATCACCACATAAGCCCCACCTCCTGTCAGATCAGCGGTGACATTACATTCTCATAGGAGCTCGAACCCTACTGTAAACTGTGCATGTGAGGGATCTAGGGTGTGCACTCCTTATGAGAATCTAATGCCTGCTGATCTGAGGTGGAGCTGAGGCAGTGATGCTAGTGCTGGGGACTGGCTGCAAATACAGATTATCATTAGCAGAGCAGAGAGGTTTGACTGCACAATAAATATAATGCACTTGAATTATCCTGAAACCATCCCCCCACTCAGTCTGTGGAAAAATTGTCTTCCCTGAAATTGGTCCCTGGTGCTGAAAAGGTTGGGGACCACTGCTTTACTTGACATATTGCATATCTCTGCAGCTCTGTCTCCCTGTCCATCCCATTCCTTTCCTACGCAAACCATCTGGCTCCTTCAAGGTCCATCTATTAAATGGGGAGAGAGGTGTCAAAGTAGCAACCCTAAAGGGCTTCCATAAGAATGAAATAATATAAATTGAAGTGTTTGTCCTGTTGCCACGCAGCCTCTGAATCTGGAAGGCAGATCCCCTGGGTTCAAATCTCTGCTCTGCTTGGCCACTTACTAGCTCTGACCTGGGACAAGTTATTGAAACTTTTTGTGCTTCAGTTTCCTCATCTGCAAAATGCAAATAATGATAGCACTGTAGGATGAAGTGGGGAAGAAATACATTAATATTTATAAGATCTTAATATTTATCAGGTCTTAATTAAATGAATTAATATTCATAATGCATGCAGTAAGCATTGTATTGGTGTTTGTAAAATATACACAATACAACAAATTAAAGAAACTTTCTCTCTATCCACTTTATTTCATTACCTCTTCTTGTTGTAATTCTTTGAAACTAAAATTTCAATTTGGATTCTATTTTGATGTTAATTGTGGCAAAACTGGGACAGTAATGAAAGAAAAAAAAAACAAAAGAAAAAGGATGAAGTAGGAAGAAAAAATTGGCCAACTGTGGTCTTAAGCATGCCAGATGTCTTGAGTCATTTGAGATGTTGGAATTAAGCTCATGACACACGAAGCCTTTATATATGGACATTTAGGTCAAAATGGAAGGGCAGGGGTATGCATGGAAGTCCAGGGGTGAGAGTGGGAAAGGAAGGGGTGTTGGGTTAGGGGAGAACATCTGGCTATTTTCTGAAGGAGTTTGGGGAACATGGTCCCATCTACCTGTAAGAAATCTGTTATCCAAAGGTGCAGGACCCAGTCCAGAAAAATCCAGTCAACATGCCTCACTGTTGTTAGACTTTTGCACATGGAAAAGATACCCATCTTGTCTGGATTCTGGGGACAGGCCACGGACTAATTGATTATTACTGTTGATGTTAACCTTTTTTGTTTGTTTGTTTTTGAGACAGAATCTCACTCTACTGTCTGGGCTAGAGTGCTGTGACATCAGCCTAGCTCACAGCAACCTCAAACTCCTGGGCTCAAGCGATCCTTCTGCCTCAGCCTCCCAAGTAGCTGGGACTACGGGCATGCACCACCATGTCCGGTTAATTTTTTTCTATACATTTTTGGTTGTCCAGCTAATTTCTTTCTATTTTTAGTAGAGACAGGGGTCTCGCTCTTGCTCAGGCTGGTCTCGAACTCCTGACCTCTAGCGATCCTCCTGCCTTGACCTCCCAGAGTTCTAGAATTGCAGGCATGAGCCACTGTGCCCGGCCTGTTGATGTTAAACTTGATCACCTGTCTGACTTAGTGTTTGTCAGATTTTTGCACTGTAAAGTTACTCTTTTTCCTTTTTTTTCCACGCACTCTTTGGAAGAAAGTTACTACTTATCTAAACAAAAAATTCCCATACTTACACAGTGAGAGTTACATTCTACTTCCTTGAGAGTAAAGTATATATGTAAATTATTTGGAATTAGTCTGCATGGGAGATTTGTCTATTCTCCTATTTATGTATTTATTATATTAGGATGGACTCATGATACTGTATACTTCAGGTTATGATTACATACTACTTTACTTATTTTGTTGTTCTTTCAGTTGGCTCACATATCCTTTTGATATACCTCCATCGTTATAGTTTTTTTTTCCAGTACTTCCTTAATTTCCCAAACTACAAATTTCATATGGAGTCCAATGCGTATTTAAACTACATTTTTGTACCAAGAGTTGAGAAAGGGAGTCTGCTCAGCTGGTTTAGCTACATCCAGGATGGTTGGTATCTGGACATTTAAATAAGTCTCTGAAGTTTGGAGCAGGTGATGAGGATGCATTTCAGATGCTGACAACACGAAGGCATCTGGACAGGGGATCGATGGTTGAGATTAGTTGCACCATGCTGAAGTAGGGGTCAGGAGCCAGGTAACAGGTAGCCATCCATTTAGGGCTCTACCCTGTCTCTTTCTCTCACACCAGATACACTTCCATCTCCTCCTTCTCTATTACCTTCTCCTTAATTAATAGCTTTACGGAGGTGTAATTGCCATACCACAAGCTGCACAAAGTTGAGAAGTGCAATTTGGCAAAATTTGCCATAGATATACCTGCGAAACACCACCATGATCAAATAACGAATCCATCATTTTCCAAAATTTCTTCATGCCTTTTTATAACATTGCCCTTCTATTCTTCCCCTGCCCCTTCACATAGGCAAACATTTATCTGCTTTCTGTTACTGTAGATTAGTTTGTCTTTTCTAGAGTTGTATACAAATGGAATTATGCAGTATGCATTCTTTTTTTCCTGGCTTCCTTAACTCAGTTTGATTATTTTGAGAATCAGTCACTTTCTTGCATGTGTCAATAGTTTATTATTATTATTATTATTATTGCTGGACAGTATTCTATTGTATGTATGGGTTATACCAAAATTTGCTTATTCATTCACTTACTGATACAGATTTGAGCTGTGTCCAGCTGGGATTCTTCGAAATAAAGCTTCTATAAACATTCATGCATATGAATATGTGCTTTTATTCCTCTTGTGTAAATAGTAGAAAGGCTGAATCGTATGATGGGTATGTGTTTAACTTTTGAAGAAACTGCCAAACTGTTTTCCAAAGTGATTGTACCATTTTTTTTTAATCCCTACCAAAAGTGTACGAGACTTCCTGTTCCTCCACATCCTTGCTAGAGCTTGAAATAATTGTTGGCTTTAAATTTTAGTCATTATTGTAGTTGTAAAGTGGATCTCATTGTGATTATAATGTTGAGCATATTTTCATCTTTACTTGCCATTCATATATCTTTCCCAATGAAATATTTGTTCAAACCCTTTTCCTATTTATGTTTGCTTCCTTATTATTGAATTTTGAAAATTCTTTATATATTCTGGATACAAATTCTTTATCATAGATATTATTTCTAAGTATTTTCTACCAGTCTATGGTTAACTTTTTCATTATCTTAACAGAAACTTTTGAAAAGAGAAGTTTTAAATTTCAATGGAGTGAAATCTATCAATCTCTTCTTTTATGTCTTGTGCTTTTAGTGATCTAAAAATCTTTGCCTCACTCAAAACCACAAATATTTTCTTTTATATTTTTTTCCAGAAGTGCTATGATTTTAAGTTTTATGTCTAGGTCCACAAATTAATTTTTGTATTAATTAATTGATTTAATTTCACAAGGTACGGATCGAAGTTAATTTTTTGACATCTGATTTTCTAGCACCATTTGCTAAATAGACTATCCTTGTTCTTCTTTTCATATGTGTCAAAATCAGTTGTGCATATACATGTGGTACACTTCTAGACTATTCTATTCCATTGAACCGTGGTAAAAGCAATAGACAAATCTTTATACCAATATCACAGTTTTCATTTCTGAAGCTTTATAATAAATCTTGAAATCAGATAGCATTAGCCCTTCAACTTTGTTCTTTTCTATACTTCTCTTTTAGCGCATAACTCACTGTATTGCCGTCACTAATTGACACAACTCTTTCATCTAGTAGCCCAAGAGCCCCCTGTAGGTGGAAAGCATGATTTACTCATTTTTTGAAACATCAACTAGACCATGCCACCCCCCTTCTCAACCTGCCAGTGGCGTCCTGCCACACTTACACAGGGATGATGTTATAGACGACTTATTGGCTAATGTAAGGACTTCAGGTATTATTCTGTCTCTTCAGTTTCATTCACTACCACTCTAGCCACACTGGGTTTCTTTGCGGCTGCTCCATACACGCCAAACACACTCCATCTCGGGGACCGTGCGCTCCCTTCTCTCTGAGCCTGGAAAGCTCTTCCCATGGGGGGCAGGAGACTTGCCCCTCCTTTTTACTCAGATCTCCACTCCAGGGTACCCACATAGCCAAGGCCTTCCCCGATACTCTCTTGGGTGTCTTTTCCACCATCTCTATTCCCACATCCTGATTTCGTTTTCTTCAGAAAACTTTTTATTACATATTTATTAGTTTCTTTGCAGTTTGTTTCCTTCCCTAGATGATGAAAACTTCATGAGCAAAAGACTTTTGTCTTCTTTTTTTCTGTACATGCACATTTGAAAGTGTGGCTGGCACACAATGGATGCTTAAAACATAAATCTTTGTAATTCATTCCTTAGTCTAGTGCCTGGTGGATAAGAAAGTGTGAAGGAAAGGTTTTACTGAGCAAGCCTGACTGTTGTCCTTTGAAAGCCCTTGGCTGGCATCTGGGAACTTGGATTTGGGGAGGGTCCCCACCATTCCCAGAACTGATAAGTGTGGCTCATCATACCTAAACTGTTTATGCAAACAGTATGATTTACGCTGAACACTTGCTTTCCTAATGGGAGTCTGGAATTTCCATGTGGCCAGTCCCTGACAAAAGCGCCTGGGCACTAAATCTCTGATGACTTCCCTGGTGGACAACATTTCATGTGTTGTCATAATTCAATGCTGGAAGAATTAAGCCCTTCCTATATGATTCTATGGGGAGAAGACTCTTGGAAGCTTGTACCTGGTTTCCTTCAGACTTCATTCCATGTGCCTTTTCCCTTGGCTGATTTTGCTTTGTGTCTTTTCACTGTAATAAATTATCACCATGAGTAAGACTCTATGCTGAGTCTTTTTTTTTTTGAGACACAGTCTTGCTCTATGGCCCCGCTAGAGTGCAATGATGTCATTGTAGCTCACTGCAACCTCAAACTCCTGGGCTCAAGCGAACCTCCTGCCTCAACCTCCCGAATATCTGGGACTACAGGAATGCGCCACCATGCCAGCTAAATTTTCTAGTTTTAGTAGAGACAGGGTCTCGCTCTTGCTCATGTTGGTCTCCAACTTCCAACCTCAAGCGATCCTCCTGCCTTGGCCACCCACAGTGCTAGGATTATAGGCATGAGCCAGTGCGCCCACTATACCGAGTCTTGCGAGAAGTCCTCCTGGAGAATTGTTGAACCTGAGGGTGGCCTTAGGGAAGGGATCCCTCCAGCAGAAAAAGGAGGTGTTTTTTTTTTTTTTAATAAAAATTGTACAAATGATCAGCATTAAGGAGGCTTTCCATTAGGAGACAGGGACCAAGTCAGAAGACTGGGACTCAGGAGAAGCTCTGTAGTCACTGGAAGTCTTGGGGATACAAAGTCGGATCCCAGTTTGAAGTGACCTAGGACACTTGGCATAGAACCAAGGCAGGGTGGGCCTTCTGGAGCAGCAGTGTGCTGAGTGCAGCTGCCAGCCTCCAATCCTGCCTTCTCCATTTAGTGGCTATATTATTTTAGGGAAGTTGTTTATTGTCTTTGTGCCTACTTCCTCATACAGAATCGGAACAACAGCAGTGAGCAGTGTCCACTTCGTAGTGTTGTTAAGAGGATTAAGAGTTAGTTCACATAAAAAGAAAGCTTTACATGTGAGCTATTATTTCAGGGCACTATGTGCCAGCACTGTGCTGAACACTTACCAGGTAAGCTGCAAGGCTGACTTTGCTGAGCTCCGAGCACTACACTGTGGGTTCTGGGTCTTTGTGTATCCTTCACATAGGGGGCTCAGCTTTCACTGGAGCCTGGAGTGGCTGAGCTTCCTGTGGAGATTGAGAGTACCGCCTGGCTAGAGGGGAAGAAACAGATGTCAGGGCCACAATTTTACTCTGTGGGGAACATTCCAGATGAGTAGAAGTCCGGGGCATTCTGGGAATGAAATCTGAGGCATTCTAGAAATAGCATAGTGATTCATGCCTTCTCCACCAGTTGCCACTGTGAACTGCTCCTTCCCACCTTACCTCTGTGCTCAGCTCCATGACAAGCTGTGTCTTCTCTTTCCTACTTAAATTCAAATGTTCATGTGAAAAATTGTCATATAGGCTGACTTAATTTTCAGCATTACAAGAAGATTTTGGGCGCAGGATCCTATGTGTGATATAGCTGAATTCAGGGAGTGGACACCTCAATAAGATGGCTTGGGGGCTCTAGGCATCTTGCTCTGTATGGTACTCAGCAACGGGTAGTTCTCTACTCCCTCTTTTTCTGCCCTGTCAACTGAACAATCCTTATATTGAAATGACAGAGCCATCAGATCCGAGAATCCTGAATCACACAGTGGTTGCACGGAGGTCACATGTCCTAGAAAACCACCGAGTCTTGAAACAGACTTGTATGAGAAAAAAGGGCAATAAAGTTTTTGATGTGTGATTTTGGACTTGTTTATTATCCAGCACAGCCTATCCTAGCCTAACACACTTCTTTTGTTCTACTTGTCTTGCTCTCTGTCCTCTTACCTTCATCTCACCCTCCTAAATCATGCTAATTACCCTACTCTCACGCAATTGTCAAATGTTAGCAATTTTAACCAAGCTTTCCCCTTTGTCATAAGGACTTAAGGAAGGAATTTTGTTATAAGGGAAGGTGAGGAGCACACTTTTTATTTAATTAGCATTAAAAATTATTTCAAGTCACAAATTATATTCTTCTGGTCCTACGAATGACTGAATACTAAATTCATCCACAAAGCAATTGTACACCTTTGAGTTGGGCGAAGTCCCCAGAAATGTCACTCTTCTGCAGAAGCCAGCACTCTCTCTCTCTACCATTTGTCCACATTACTGATTTGTCCATCATCTGTTCACATTATCCGTCCAACATCCATCCAAAGTGGGGAATAATGCCATCACCAAATCTAGTTCCTCTATTTTAATGTTTTCTTTCTTAGCCCATTTTTCAGGAAGCTCTCTTTCAAATGCTAACAACCATAGATTAGCTTTAATAGCCTCTCTCATTAATTGTTTGATCAGTGTAAAAATATGTCTTGGGAGACAGATTTTCCTTCCATATGCCTCTGATAATGTCAAGACACTGTGCAGTATCTCTAGGACTGTGGCCAACTCAGGAATCAAATTGCTGTTTTGGAGGTATTTGACTCTGTTCTTATAGTAACTATAATCTTGGTATGTCAATTTTGACATTTAGTGCATGGCTCTTCCCCCTCTTTTTTATAAGATAGGGAATTATTAACGGTCTGGAAGAGGACATACAGAAATATTACTCAATGTCATCTACATCTGTTCCATCAGAAGGATGGGCAAGAATCCATCATGAAAGGTTTAAGTGTCCTCCTGCTAGGGGTGAAAGCAGAGATAGCAGGAATGGTATTACACTAGATGACCCCTTAAGGCCCTGTTCACTTTTAGGAGCCATAAACTATTGTATTTGAGGGCTAGAAGTACCATTTAAGATCATCAATTTATATATGAGGAAACCAGGGCCCAACTGGGGTGATAACAATTGTTATGGTGAGATGAGTTCACAATTCCTGTTTCATTCAACATTTAATAATTTTGATCACCTATCCTGTTTCAGAATGAGGCTACCATTTTTTTATTATTATTATTTCAAAATATTACGGTGGTACAAACGTTGAGGTTATATATATCGCCTTTGCACTGCCCAAGTCAGAGCTACAAGCATGCCCATCCCTGGACAGTGCATATCACACCCATTAGGTGTGAATTTACCCATCCCAAGGCTACCATTGTTAACAACATAGAGTTTCCGACCACCTAGGGCTTATACCTAGTTTTTCAGTCATGTGTTTCCTTGTATTGCAACAAATTGTTTTGAACGTGGAGTGGTTTCACTTCCAGATCATTTTTTATTGTGAGAAGCAAGAGTGGCCTATTCTTTTTTGCTCCTTGACATTTTTCTCTTAAAAAAATTCACTACTGTGTGTTAAGCATTACTCCTCTACCAGGTCGTATCTATCAACACAACAGCCCTTAGGAGGGATAATATATAAAATTCTTAACCCCTTGTTATCAGTTGGTTTATCATATCATTTTTTTTCAAAGTATTACAGGGGTACAAATATTTTTGGTTACATGGATTGCTTTTATAATGCTTGAATCATGGTTAAAAGTGTGCCCATCACCCAGATAATGTTCACTGTACCCATTAGGTAGCTTTTTGCCCATCCGGTCCTCCCCCTCCTCCTTGCTTTATTTCTGTTGAGTTTTATTTACTTCCCTCTATGCACATGTGTGCTCATTGGTTAGTTCCAATTTAATAGTGAATACATATGATGTTTGTTTTTCCATTCTTTAGATATTTCACTTAGAATAATTGCCTCCAGTTCGATCCAGATTGTTGCAAAAGGCATTAAGTCATCCTTCTTCATGGCTGAGTAGTAGTCCATGGTAGACATATACCACATTTTATTAATCCACTCATGAATTGATGGGCATTTGGGTTGATTCCACATCTTTGCAATTGTGAATTGTGCTGAATAAACATTTGAGTACAGGTGTCTTTTGTTTGAAGTGTGGCAATGTGATGCCTTTTGGTTTGTTCCTTTTGCTTAAGATTGCTTTGGCTATTTGGACTCTTTTCTAATTCCACATGAAGCATGGAATTTTTTTTTATAGATCTGTGAAATATGATGTTGATATTTTGATGGGGATTGCATCGAATCTATAAATCACCTTGTGTAATATGCACATTTTAACAATGTTGATCCCACTAATCCACGAGCATGATATGTATTTCCACTCGTTTGTATCACCTGCAATTTCTTTCCTCAGTGTTTCGTAGTTCTCTTTGTAGAGATCTTTCATCTCTTTGGTTAAGCATATTCCTAAGTATTTTATTTTCTTTGTAGCAATTGTGAATGATATTGAGTCTTTGATTCGACTCTCAGCTCTACTGTTATTAGTATATAGGAATGCTACTGATTTGTGTTTATTGATTTTGTAACCTGAGACTTTGTTGAATTCATTTATCAACACCAGGAGTCTCTTGGTGGAATCTTTGGGGTTTTATAGATAAAAGATCATATTGTTGGCAAAAAGTGATAGTTTGACCTCCTCTTTCCTGATTTGGATACCCTTAATTTCTTTCTATTGCCTGATTGCTTTGGCTAGGACTTCCAACATTATGTTGAATAGGAGTCGTGACAGTGGGTATCCTTGTCTTATTTCAGTTCTTAGTG
This sequence comes from Avahi laniger, assembly GCA_963575035.1. Lineage (NCBI taxonomy): Eukaryota > Metazoa > Chordata > Mammalia > Primates > Indriidae > Avahi > Avahi laniger. Next base: position 8,646 of record CAUYSK010087711.1, on the reverse strand, counting down.
GGAATGCTTTCAACTTTTCCCCATTCAGTATGATGTTGGCTGTGGGTTTGTCACATGTGGTTTTTATAATTCTGAGATGTGTTCCTTCTATACCAAGTTTATATAATGAAAGGGTGCTAAATTTTGTCAAATGTTTTTTCTGCATTTATTCAGATGATCATATGCTCTTTGTTTTTGTTTTCCCTATGTGGTGAATCACTTTTATTGATTTATGTATGTTGAACCATTCTTGCATCCCTGGGATCAAGCCCACTTGGTCATGGTGTATTATTATTATTTTTTGATGTGCTGTTGAATTCAGTTTGCTAGTATATTGTTGAGAATTTTTGTATCTATTTTCATACGGATGTTAGTTTATAGTTTTCTTTTTTTGTTGTGTTCTTACCTGGTTTTGGTATCACCTGATGATACCTTGGTGATACAAAAGGTGATATCTTTTGGTATCACCTGGAAGCCAGGTGATACTGGCTTCTTAGAATGAGTTGGGAAAGATTCCCTCCTTCTTGATGTTATGGAATAATTTCTGCAATATGAGTACCAACTCTTCATTGTAGGTGTGATAAAATTTGGCTGTGAATCGATCTGTTCTGGGGTCTTTTTTTTTTTGGGAGATTTTTATTGCTGTTTCAATTTCATTACTCATTATTGGTCTGTTCAGAAGTTCTGTTTCTTCCTGATTGAATCATGGGAGGTTGTGTGTTTCCAGGAATTTGTACATATCCTCTGCATTTTTGAGTTTATGTGCATAGAGATTTTCATAGTATGCACAGATGATAGAATGTATTTCTGTGATATCAGTTATAATATCTACTTTTTTCATTTCTGGCCTTATTTGGGTCCTTTCTCTTCTATTCCTGGTTAATCTAGCAAGAGAGCTATCAATTTTATTTATATTTTCAAAGAGCCAACTTTTGTTTCATTGATCTTCTGTATTATTTTCTTGTTTTTGATTTCATTTAGTTTTGCTCTGACTTTAGTTATTTCTTTTCTTATGCTGGCTTTTGGTTTGGTTTGTTCTCTCTTTTCTTGTTTCTTGAGATGTGTCATTAGATTTTTAACTTGTGATCTTTCTGTCTTTTTGATGTAGGCATTTAAGGCTATGAATTTTCTCCTTAGAACAACTTTTGCTAGCTTATATCTCTCTTGTCATTCAGTTTGAGGAATCTTTTGATTTTCATCTTAATTTCTTCATTGATCCAATAATTGTTAAACAGCGGGTTGTTTAATTTCCATGACTTTGTGTAGAATTGGGTGTTTCTCTTGGAGTTGATTTCTAGTTTTATTCCACTGTAATATGGGAAGATACATGGTATGACTTCAATTATTTTGAGTGTGTTTAGCCATGTTTTGTGGCCTAAAACATGGTCTATCTTGGTGAATGTTCCATGTGCTGATGAGAAGAAGGTATATTCAGTAGTTTTTTGGTAAAATGTTCCATAAATGTCTGTTAGGCTCAATTGTTCTAGAGTCCTGTTGAAGTTTAGAGTTTCTTTGTTTATTTCCAGTTTCATGATATGCCCAGTTCTGTCAGTGAGGTGTTGAAGTCCCCAACAATTATAATGTGCTGTTTATCTCTCTACTCAGATCTAGTAGGTTTTGTTTTATGAATACAGCTGCTTCTGTGTTAGGTGTATAAATATTTAGAATTTTTATGTCTTCTTGTTGAATTGCTCCCTTTACCATTACATAATAACCATCTTTGGAAACTTTTCTTTCTTTACCATTGTTGATTTAAAGTCAATTTTGTCTGATATGTGAATAGTCACCCCTACTCTCTTGTGGTTTCCATTTTTGTGGAATATTTTTTCCTATCATTCACTTTGAGGCTGTTTTCATCCTTGTGATTTAAATGTGTCTCCCAGAGGCAGCAAATACTTGTGCTGTGTTTTTTCATCCATTCACCCAGCCTATGGCTTTCTAGTGGCACATTCAAGCTATTCATGTTAAGAAATATCATAGAATTGAAATATGTGATCCTGTTCTTGCCATCATAATGAGTTGTACTTTATTACTTTGTTTTTCTTCTTGTGATATTGCTTTATAGGAGTTCTGAGCTTTGGCTATTTTGGGTGATTTTACACTGGTGGGTATCTATTGTGGTGATTTGTGTATAATGCAGTTCTGAGTAATTCCTGCAGGGCAGGTCTAGTCATGGCATTTTTCCCTGAAAGTTTGCTTATCTGCAAAAGACTTAATTTCTCCATCAATTGGATAACTTAGTTTTGCAGGGTACAAAATTCTAGATTGGCAGTTGTTCTATTTAAGATGTTTGAAGATGGGGGCCCACTCCTTTCTGGCTTGTAAGGTTTCCTCTGAGAAGTCTGCTATTAGCCTAATGGGTTTTCCCTTGTTAGTCAGTTGTTGCTTATATCTAGCTGCTTATAGAACGCTTTCATTTTGACTTTTGCCAGGTTGATTACCATGTGTCTTAGAGATATCCTGTTTGTTATGAATCTTCCTGATGTCAATGACCATCTTGTTTGTGGATGTTTGGATCCCTGGAGATACTAGGGAAGTTGTCCTCAATAATTCCCTCAAATAGACTTTTAATGCTTTTAATGCTTTCTTGCTCTCCCTCAGGGATACCTATAATTTGAATGTTTGTTTGCTTTGCCTAGTTCTCTATCTCTAAGTGATTGTTCTGCCTTTGTTGTTCTCTTCTCTGCCTCTTTAAATGATGGGATGGCTCTAGCGCCTTGTCTTCAAGCTCTGAGGTTCTTTCTTCTCCTTGGTTTAATCTATTGTTGAAAATTCCTGCTGTGTTTTGAAATTCCCTAAATGACTCTTTCATTTATTTAAGTTCTATTATATCCTTCCTAATTTTGTCTAGTTCTTTAAGTGACTTTTTCCTTAATTTCCTGAAATTTTTTGACTTCTTTTTGTTGGTTTTCAACTGTCTCTTCAATTCCATTCATCTTATTTGCCATCCATATTCTGAATTCCATTTCTGTTATTTTGATGATTTCCTTGTAGTTGGATTTCACTGCTGTAGCTCCATTCTGATCCCCTGAGGTATAGATCTGTTTTGATTTTTCGTGTTGCCAGGATTCTTTTACTGGCTACTCATCTGAAGCCTCTTTTCTCCACTTAGGGATAATAGGCTTGTAGAGTACCTGTTCCTTGCTAGGAACTCTTCTGCCTGATTAGAATAAGGGGAAGGACCTAAAGGGAGCTTTTTGTTCCTCTACTCTGATTTTTTGATGTGGCAGAGGAGGGCTGTGTGTACTAGAAGCCTGTAATACAGCTGTTCTGATTTATTCTGTTCACCTGTGATTGCCTCTGTTCAAGCCTGTGTTGAATGTTGTTTGTGTTGAGTGTTCGGTTGTTCACCAGAGTTGGGAGCCGGGCAAGACTCTCTTCATTGAGACTGATGTTGTGGGGAGCTCTACTCAGAGTCTTCCCTCAGAGGTAACAGCAGCAACTGCATGAGGTTGTTGTGCGTTCTGGGCTGTGGGCATTAGCTTAAACCAAGTTGACTGTACTGGTGATCTGAGGCTGAGGGGATCCCTGGCGGAGCGTTGGACTTTGGAGCAGTTCCTCCTGCTCTGTGGCGGTGATGGAGGCTCTGGGGTGTGGTCTTGGGGTCCAGGTGCAGCACTGGAGTCTTGGGGATGGTGTCCGGGCCTGGCGGGAGTTCTGGAGGCACACATGCAGAGCAGGTGGGCTGAGGCGTGAAAGTCTCAGAGCCAGGACTGGGGTGGAGCCAGAAGCAGAGCTGAGCAGGGCCTCTGAGCCAGAAGCAGGTTAGTGCAGACAGCGGGGCTGATCTAATCTTTTTTTTCCACACCGAGTGTCGCACGTTGCTTCTCTGTGATTTCACAATGTTTCTTCACAGAAGAGCGGCCCATATGTAGGCAGCTGTCTGCATTTTCACTTCTTTCCTTGGGAACGTGGTGTGCTGGCAGGCTGCTTCTAGTCCACCACTTTTCCTGCAGATAACATATCACCTTTATAGATGAGAAAAATGAGGCTCAGGTAGCTTAAATTATGTGTCCATGACACAGAACTATTAAGTATGTGAGTTGAGATTCCAATGCACATCTGGATGATTCTAAAGCTTTTGACCATCTTCTCACCAAGCTACTATAATATTCTAGCTCTGCACTTTCTTGGGGAATACTTTCTAGAAAATCATAACAAATAATCTACTTCTTCTCTTATATAATAATATATTATAAGAAAGATTTTTTCCAGTGTATTTTCATGTGTTCTTATTAACTTTGGAAAATAGACTCAGTGAAATGTTAGGGTTATTAGTTCCTCTCAAAGAAGAAAAGGATGATGGAATGGCAGGGAATATTGGAAGTCTAGGATTCCAAGGCTGGGAATAAGAAGGTTGACCACAAACACTTTTTTTGAGAACTACCCTCAGTGTGTGAATTCTAAATGACATGATGAGGCTTGCTGCTATGACACCAAATAATTCTGTATTTAGTACAATGGAATCCCCATTTGTGTTCTTAAAAAATTAAAACAATTTTATGGGCATTAAATGTTTAAGTGGCTCCGGCAGCTAAAAAGAAAAATCACTTTATGAATAAAATAGACCAATGCCTGATTGCTTACATGGAGAGCATTTGAAAACATGTTTGCAAAGTATGGAGCTTGGCAGCTTTTGTTTTATGGTATGCGATGATAAGACAAAATGGATCAATGAACATATAAATGATTGCAGGCAAACTACAGAATGAAAAAATTGTGGGAGAGAAATTAAAGTTACTTCAACACATTTTTCCTGAGCATTTATTATGAGTTCAGCAGCTTGTATGACTCCTTGTAGTCTGCAAGATCAGCCTCTGGTTTGGCGTTTGACTTTACTCCCTTCATTCATGTATTAGCTGGGATGACGCTTGCATGTTTGGCTATGTACCAAATAAACTCCAAGATTCCAGTGTCTTGATAAGGAATATTTAAAAAAATTGAATTTATTGAGGAATCATTTATACAAAGTAAAATTCACCCTTTTTAAGTGCACAGTTCAATGAGCTTTGATAAATATTTACAGCTAAGTTCCCATCACCATAATCAAGATGTAGATAATTTTCATCACCCCAAAAAGTTCTCCTGTGATCCTTTGGAGTAGTCCCCTCCCTCTGCTCCAGAAAGAACAACTACTTTCTAATTTCATTCCTATGGTTTTGCCTTCTCCAGAACATTATATTAATGGAATCATTTATTACATAGCTTTTTTTTTGTGTCTGTCTTCTTTTACTTAGCATAACGTCTTTTGAGATTCACTCATGTTCTTGTATATATCGTGAGCACATTCCTTTTTATCACTGAATACTATTCTGTTCTATGGACATGATGCAATATATTTATTCATTTACTAGTTAATGAGCTAGTTTCTAGTTTCTAATTTTTGGCTATTGTGAATAAAACTTCTTTAAATAGTGTTGTATAGACTTTTGAGTAGATCTTAGAATAAATTTTTCTCCTTTATATAAGTGTTCAATATAGATTTTCCCAATGGACAAATAAATTTTTGTTTTTTTTCCATCTACTAATTTGGAATTTAGGCTTCTTTTGTCTTGTGGCTCCCTAACCATCTAGGGCCTTAGACCTCTTTGTTTCCAGCCATTGGAAGGAAAAGGGACCTGCTTCAAATATTCTATCCCAGAAGGGAAGCTAATCAATTCTGCTTGTATTCTACTGCTAAGAACTAGACATATGGCCACCCCAGAATGCAAGCAGGCTGAGAAACTTGGTCCCATAAACAGCCCTATACTATGGATAGAGGTGCATGGAGTTTTAGTGGACCAGTATCTGTTGATAACACAATTTATTTGTTCAGAAAATGTTTATTAAGAGCCTGCCAAGTATCAAGTGCTGTGCTAGATGCTGGCAAGAAAGCAATGAACAAAAAAACACTTCCAAACAAAACAAAAATCCCAAAGACCTTAACATCTGGAGTTTACTGTCTGGATAGATTTCAGGGAAGTACAACATGTTTCCATATCCAGAAAAAAGTCAGTAGGAATAAAAGTGCCATTATCAGAAAAAATGGGAAATGAAAATAGGTATGACAATTATAAAATGGAAGATGAAGGAAAAATCATCACAAGTGGATCAGGGAAACTTCCCTGGAGGAGGTAAGATTCCATCTGGGCTCTTAACGATGCTGTAAATGTGGGTAGGTAGATGGGGGTGGAGTGGGGGTTTCAAAAGAGATAAATGATCAAAAAAAGGGAGTGGAAGAAGCAATATGTCTTGGGCATGTCTTGCGTGAGGGTAGGTAAAGAAATTTAGCTGACTTCCTGCTTGTTCAGATGCCCATATGCTGACCTTTAGGCCACAGTACAAAGCTCATTTAAGTCGCTTTTTACGGAAGTTCTACTGAATTTGATTGTTTTAATGACTGCTGCTATGTTTTATTGATAGTGATTGAAGGTTTTAAAATGTGGAGTTGCATACCCCATGGTGGTAAAGTTTTTCTTAAAGTAAATAAGTAGTATCATCACCTAGTGAGTGTTTTCTAAAATATTAATAGAATTAAATAAAATTAAGACAGCAAGAAGAAAGTTGATTTTCTTCCTTTTGGAGAAGAGTTTGGAGAGAGATCATGCCAATTATAAATTAAATCATTGACTGTTTTAATCTAGACATATATTAATACTCCAATATGCCATTATATTATTAGTCCCGACTCAGTGGGGGAAACAGAAATCTCTGGTAGGTACTTCTGGCAGGTCAGGATTTAATACAGGAAATGAGGTGCTTACAAAACGATTCAAAGGCTGGAGAAGCAGCAGTCTGGGACCATCGCAATAGCTGTGGTCTAGAAGTCAGGAAACTGCTGCTTCTATTGCCGCCATAGATGCCACCCCTGTGACACAAGCAAGTGACAAAAAGAGGCCCATGGAGTTCAGCCACAACTGGCTTGTCAGCTGCTACAGCCTCTGGGCACCGCTCCCACCTCTGATTGCTTTCCAAGTGTCACGTGAGCTCATCTCACTCAGAACCTCAATTTCTCCCATATTGCTAGATCTGAGAGAGTCTTAGAAGTGTAGAATATAGTCTTCTAGGGCTTCTTTTTAGAGCAGAGCATGGAATGGGGTGGCTGTCGTTGTTAAGTTCCAACTGACGATATTTAGTCCAATTTTCATATTTATTTTTCTGGTTCTCTCACTTTTTCTCAGTCTTCCTTTTGGGATGTTGAAAAGAAAAAAATTATACAAAAATACCACAGAAAAAAAGATATTAAAGACGTTATTATTATTTTAAATATGATAGTTCTTGTATTTATATTTGATTACATGCTTATAAAAACTGGTGTTACAAGCCATAGCCATTCTGAATGTCCCATGGAAATGATGTCACATAGTGCCTGGACTTCTGCATCCTGGACACACTAGACTTCCTCTGCATTGCCTTGGCTGTGCTCCTCACACATCATTGTTGCATCTTCCCTACACAATTTTAAATCCACAGTTCATGAGGTGTAGATACTTCAGTGAAGATTCAGTAAAAAGAAGCTTCCTACACATTCTACTTAATAAAACTGCTTGTTCCCATCAAAGTTCTTCTTCCCAGCTCACTTCCTTCCTTCCCAGGAGCTCTAAGACATCTTTTCTATTATGTGAAGAAATTTCACTACCATCCTCAGCTTATCTGAATATACCACTTAGCAAAACAAAATCTGGACACTTAGCAGAACTGTCTCTGTGAATGTTTCCTCAACTATGGCCAGGAAGGTGGGCAGATGAGGAAATGAGGTCTCTTTTTAACTTGCACCCTAAATGGCTTTTCAAAATGTCCACCAACAAAAAAGTATATTCTTACCAAAAAATTCTGTCTTAGGAAAACATCCTTTACATTGGGGAAATGCTTTAGGACATTGGTCTGGAAAAGATTTTTTAGATAAGACCTTGAAAGTATAGGTAACAAAAGCAAAAATAGACATACGGAATCACATCATTCTAAAAAGCCCTGCATGGCAAAGGAAAGAACAAAGTGGAGAGATGACCTACAGAATAAGAGAAAACATTTGCAAACTATTCATCTGACAAGGGATTAAAAACCAGAACATATAAGGAACTCAAAGCCCTCACCAGCAAAAAAAAAAAAAAAAAAAAAAATTCCAATTAAACATGAGCAAAAAATTCGAATAGACATTTCTCAAAAGAAAATATCAAATTGCCAAAGGTATGTGAAAAAATGGTCAACATCACTAATCATCAGGGAAATGCAAATCAAACACAATGAGATATCATTTCCCTCCAATTAAAATAGATTTTATCAAAAAGAGAACAAATTATGGATATTGGTGAGGATGTAGATAAAGGGGAATACTTGTATACTATTGATGGGAATGTAAAGTAGTATGGCCATAATGGAAAACAGTATGGAGATTCTTTAAAAAACTGAAAATAGAGCTACCATATGATCCAGCAATCCCACTGCAGGATATATATCCCAAAGAGAGGAAATCGACATGCTGAAGAGCTATCTGCAATCCCATGTTTATCACAGCACTACTCACAATAGCTGAAGTGTGGAACCACCGTAAGTGCCCATCAGTGGATGAATGTATAAAGAAAATGTGGGGTACACACACACACACACACACACACACGAGTATTATTCAGCCATAAAAAATGAAGTGCTATCATTTACAGCAACATGTATGAAACTGGAGGTCATTAT
>CAUYSK010087710.1:0-39214 GCA_963575035.1 Avahi laniger | reverse complement strand
AAAAAAAATTATCTAAGGGAACAATTTCTTTTCTACATATAATGAGGAAGTGGCAGAAGTGGTCACTTCAGCTTCAAGAAAAGAGATCATGGAAATGGATAAATCCCACGCTATTCCAAATGGCACGATTGCTATAACAGTGTTTACCCTGGCTCCTTCCCACTGCATGTTTTCTCAACTCTAGCCTTGGCTTCAGGGTATTGATAAGGACATCAAAGGTTCAAACTACTATAAATGCATATTCATCTTCCATCATTTAATTCACTATAGCTAATATTTACTAAGTGCCTAGTATGTGTCAATCATAATATGTAGTGCTTTACATACATGATCTTATTCTAAATAAGATTTTAAAGGGGAAGTATTATATACATTGTCAATCTAAATAACAGAGAGGGGGACTCCCTAAAAGAAAACAATGTGTATTTGGGAATAGGTATTGCAATGGGAATATGTGTGCCACAGTAAACTACATGCATATTTAGGGAGGTTAAAGGAAGACAAAAGTTTTCAAAGGAAAAATGAGGAGAATTACATAATTGTTTTGCCATAATTATCCTTGGCTATAAGAGTCAATAAGAAGGGTGGCTCCAGTCTGAGGTTAAATAGGCAGTTGCTGGGTAGATATTTTCACAGAAGTGTTATTTTTGTGTATGTATGCAAGGTTGTGGTTTATGTAGAGTCTTTTGTGATAGTTCTTGTTATCAAGCATTTGTGCAGGAGAACCCTCCCTTTACGGTCTTCCCCAGCTCTGTTTGACAGGGTTTTTAACACAGTGGATTCCATTTTGATTCTTAAAACTTTCACAATATACAGCAATGTACACACATCAGAAGTGTATAGCTCAATTGCATTATCATAAAGTGAAACATCCATGTAACTACCACTTGGGTCAAGAAATAGAAGATTCTCAGGACCTCAGAAGCGTTCTTCATGTCTTCTTCCAGTGACTATCCTCTCTCTTCTCTCTAAAAGTTATCACTGTTCTGACTTCTAACATCACAGATTGATTATGTCTGTTTTTGAACTTTATATAAAATGAAATCAAATAGTTTGCACTGTTTTGTGTCTAGCTTTTTTCCCTCAACATTATGTTTGTGAGATTTATTTATATTGTTCCATTTAGTAGTAATTTATTCATTCTCATTAAAGCATCCTAATGTGTGAATTTAGCACAATTTATCTATTGTACTGTAATGGACATATGAAAAGTTTCCACTCTTTGGCTATTATAATTATTTTTTTATGAACATTATTGCATACATCTCTTGTCTAAAATATGTATGTATCTTAGGTTATACCTAGAAATAAAATTGTAGGTCATAAGGTATATATGTATTCAGGGTTAACAGAAACTGCCACATAATTTTCCCAAGTGGTTATATATCATTTTAGTCTGTCGCCATCAGTGCATGAGATTTCCCTGTGCTCCCCATCTCTTCAACAGGCATCGTCAGCATTTTAAATTTTAACTGTTCTGGCAAGTGTGTGGTGATATTTCATTTTGGTTTTAAATTTGATTTTCCTGATCACTACTAAGGTTGAACACATTTTCACATGTTTATTTGCAATTTGGATATCCTCTTATGTGAAGGGCCTATTCAGGTCTACTGTATTTTTTTCTTTTGGATTCCTTAAAGTTTTCTTACTAACTTTTAGAAGTTCTTTGCACATACTAAATGTAACGCTTTCATCACTCTTCCCAAATTAATTTACAGGTTTAATTAAATATCAATCAAAATTCCAGGCTGGGTGTGGTGGCTCACACCTGTAATCCAAGCACTCTGGGAGGCTGAGGCAGGAGGATCGCTTGAGCTCAGGAGTTCGAGACCAGCCTGAGCAAGAGCTAGACCCCGTCTCTACTAAAAAATAGAAAGAAATTAACCGGATAACTAAAAATATATAGAAAAAAATTACCTGGGCATGGTGGCACATGCCTGTAGTCCCAGCTACTCGGGAGACTAAGGCAGAAGGATCGCTTGAGCCCAGGAGTTTGAGGTTGCTGTGAGCTAGGCTGACGTCACGGCACTCTAGCCTGGGCAACAGAGCCAGATTCTGTCTTAAAAAAAAAAAAAATTCTGATAGCTTATTTTTATTCATTTATTTATTTTTTTTAAAAAGAGTTCATTTAGAAAGTATCATAATGTAAACAAATTGTACCACTTTGACTTTCTTTGAATACAAGACTCATGATGCAAAGCTGAGGCAACACTCAAGACGACTGTGCTTCTCTGGGAAGTTGTTTTTCTTTTTTAAAGAACATCTGTGAATCATGTGTGATTACTAAATATTTCCTTTAAGGCAGAGATTGGTTGAGATGTTCTTCTGTTTTCTTCTGCCTCAGATAGTCTAAGTGGTCTTGCTTCTAAGATTCTTACCACTAGTTACTCTGGGCCAAGGGTCGACATCCCCCTGGCATGGGAAGCAAATGAAGGGTGTTGGACACAGAGTGGTTACTATAAGAAGTAACTCCGTGGTAAAGAGCGGACAGACACATATCCTAAAGGAGCTCAGTACTGCCCTTGTTTATTGCTAAGGGTGATTGTAAAAGCATTTAATCATGAGGGTGGCAGGAGTTAGAGGACACTGCATCAGTGGCTGACACGGCCGTGCACACCAGGGCCAGAGCAGTCCTGTTGACCTCTGTCTTTGGTCTTGACATCAAATGCATCCCATTCCTCATACATTGGAAGGTCAACCTCCCGACACCAGGGGGACCCTGCAGGGCCACTCCTAAGTAGTCCTTTTAGAGGCTATACTTTGTCTGCCTTCAAAATTCCAATCGTTTATTTTGTGGAAATTGAGAAGTAAATTCTAAAATTTACTTAGAAATGCAAAAGACCAAGAATAGTTAAGAAAATTTTAAAGCAGAAGAAAGTTGGAGTATTTCAAGACATTTTAAAGGGAAAGTAATTAAGACATTGTGGTATTGACATCTGGATAGAAGACCAATGAAACAGAGACCAGAAAGAGACCCACGATGTGTAGATACTTGACTTAACGACAATGTGACATTGAAAAAAGTGGGAAAAATTTTTCTCCAATAAATTATCCTGAATCAACTGAATTTCTAAATGGAAAAAAAAAAAACCTAATCCCAACTTCATATCACATTTAAAAATGAAGTCCAAGTAGATTATATATGTGAACATGTAACACAAAATGATAAAGTTTCTAGAAGATCACTTAGGAGAACATCTTCATGACCTTGGGGAAAAGGAAAGATTTCTTAAACAGAACATCCAAGCAGTAACCACGAAGGAAAAGAGTGATAAATTGGATGACATTAAAACAATGTTCATCAAAAGACACCAGCAGGAGAGCAAAATGGCAAGCCACAAATGGGAGAATACGATGGTGGTGTTTGGTTGGCTCTCCTGTCAGCTGGCTTCTGACTGGCTTCGGACAATGGGAGAGTGGAGGACAGAAAGAAAGGAGAGTGAGGGTGTTTTTCTCTCTGTCATTTGGCCTTGGGGAGCATCTCCAGTGACAGCTGCATCTCCTCCTTGGCTGCCACTCTAATTCCAGCTTTTACTGGGTTATCCTGACCCCTGGATTCTGAGAACATTTCCTGAATCAGGCCCCATTAGGGCCCTAACTCAAATCCTTTCAGCTTCCTCTCTGATTTCAGTGTGGCTGTGGTGGTCAGCTCTGGACAGTTCCAACTCACCTCAAACTTACAGAATCTCACCTCAACACCAGCACATCTTTCACTTCTGTGTGGGACTTCTATTGCATCGTAGGGTTTCAGACAGCCTGCTTGGTGAGCAACCATTTACAGCCAGGAAACTCAGGATGTCAACGCTATCAAGGTGACTCTCCACATATGATAGATAGAAGTTGATGAACAAATACTTCTTCCACTCAATCCTTAGATGGAAAAAAATCTGAATTTTCTACATGTTCCACAAAAGATCCTGTGTGGCAATGAGCTCCAGTTGCCCAAAGCAGCGACCTCGACAATGTGTACTTATCCTGGATTTTTGTCCTTTCATTCTCCCTGGTCCCTCTCTCCAGCCCCTTGGAAACACCCTCTAAATAAACCATTAGTACTTACCCATAGCTCTGGTCTTAGGCTCTGATTTGTAGTGGGGGAGTGTTGGGGGGACCACCATAGTAAGATGCTGCTTTCTCTCTTCATCCTTCCAATTTAGGGTGGTGCTATATTCTTGATGTTGCAAATCCCTGGGTTGCCTCATTGTATCTTGTTGGTATTCTCAGCTCTTCTATTACCTGTGCAATCACTTTTCTTATTAATTTCTTTCTGCTTTACATACATAGAGTGGACTTTGTTTTCTTAGTTGGACCTTGACTGATAAACCATTCTGGCTTTTCCCCCTCCACTTTATTACCTTATTATCCTTCCCAATTCTGGTCCTATTCCTTCCATATAGCCATACATATGCATGTTCTTTTGCTTGTTTTTCTCCACATTCTTTCACTATAAGAGATCATCTGATATTAGCCATTTATCATTTTTTTTTGTTGCCAGAACAGGAAAACACAACACAGCATGGTAGTTTAGCTCTTGAACTTTGGAGACCGACTGCTAAGGTTCAAATTCTGCCTCTGCCATGTGTGATGATGGTGGCAAGTCTTTATTCTCTTCCTCTTTCAGGTTACTCCCCTGCAAGATGAGGAAAATAACATTCCAGTTAGGGTTAAATGAGTTTAACGCATTTAGAACAATACTGATAGATAAAAAGAACTAAGTAAATGTTACTTTTCATTGTGACTCCAAAATGTACATTTCTGATTAAGTTTTCTTCTTCAAGCTGCAACTCTGCATATCCTGATTCACTATGAAGATTTCCCTAAACAATTTGATAAATTAATAGATTTCCTTTATTCACTTAAAATGTACTTGTTGATGGTCTATTACATTCCACATTTCCAGTTGTAGGTCTCTTTGCCACTTCTTGCTTAACGTTTTGGAAATCAAATTCTTCATCTACTTTTCCTACCAGCAACTCTCCCCTGTCCCCAAAGATAAGTTTTTATTGCTAACATTTTTTATAGTGTCAAAATAGTTTCAGTATTTTCCTAGTAAAATCTGCAATAACAAATAACTATAATAATTTGTGTGATGGCTTCCATTTTATAATGCATTTTCACATGTGTGATACTAAACTACAAACCTGTTGAGGGCAGGAATAGTGTTTTTATTTCATATTCCCGTCAGCTAATACATTGTTTAATTTATGGCAAGCTATCAGAAATATTTGTTAAAACAGTGAGTTATCTTATATCTTAACTCTGTGAGATATATCAAGGCTTGTTATCTGCAGTCTCCATATGAAAAGGAAACTCTATGAAGTTGGGCTGATCATTTCCTGCTCAACTTCTTGACCCAGAAATTCTCAAAATATTTAAATGGATGAGACAGGACTTCCATTAGTTTGGAAAATTTGCAGTTACTTTTAATTCATTTCTACCCTTCACTATCCTTGCTTATGATTATTCCTTTGAATTGTATTTCTACTCTGGATTTTGACACATCATTTTTACCTTCGACTCTCCATCACATGCTGGAGCATCCCAGCGAATGTTCTTCCCTGGCCATAGGCTTTTAATATCCTAATTTACTGTTCATAATGGGTTCAGGACAACCTGAAGAGTGTTGTGGAGTAGATAGTTGTCAGAACATTGGTGTGCCAATCTGGAGCTTGCTAATAATGGCAAGCGTTCTGACCTGGTCCATGTCACTTAACTGCTTTGAGTCTCAGTTTCTTTATATATAGACTAAAATGAAATTAGAGTTATAGGATCTGTATGATCATCTGAAGTGGAAAAATCCTGATTGTGTGACACCCCTCTGCTCCTGTTGCTGTCTTTCTGCCTCATCTTAATGTTCCTTATAGTCTGGATTTATCTATGAGACCAACTTCATATTGTTCCAGTTTCTTCTTGCCCCATCAGGCAAGTCTCTAGTCAGATGTATGGGCTCGTTACCTGTTTCTGTGTGTTGATAACAGTTTCTGTATAAGAGGGTAGATGCATTACGAAGATGTCTCTCTTCCGAATAATGATAACCACATTTCTCAGTACTTAATACTGTGTTACTTTCCAAGTACTCCTTTGTTTTATGGGTCAGGGCACTGTGTGCATATATTTTTATTCACATGAAGTTATAACACAGTCAGTGTTAAGATCAGTCTTCAAAAGAAAAATAGCAAATTCCGTCAAAGTTTAAAGTGATTGGCAAAGTAAAAAACCACTCTTGCCATCTTTTATTTAGTGACATCTATGATGTTTGGTTTGGGGTGGGCTGGGAGGTGACTTTATGTGTGTATATGATCCTCAGATTTATTATAGCATCAGTTAACCAAGTCACATGCTTTTCCCCACCCTAAGCCACTATAATTATCCACATTCCAAATGTTGGACACCTCTTTCTCTGAGGTCTAGAGGTAGCTCTATACAAGGAAGGTGACATTAGGAAACTTTCCAAATACAATATTAAGAAAGACACTCAAAAATATAAGAAGAAACAGTGTGATGGTACAAACTGAAAGTGCCACAGGGAAGAAAAGTCAGTAGGAGTGAAAGATGATAGAAATATTCCTATTTGTCAAGGAATTAAGACAGCAAATGATGTGTGCACAAAGGCAATGTACTTAGAGAAAAAAATGGGAAACTACAGAAGGGAAGATACTGACAATCTGAGGCTGTAAAGGAACAAGAAATTTATCCATAAGCTCTGGGCCTGGAAGGAATCTTGTTTTGTATTACAAATTCAAATAGGCAATATATGATAATCCTCTGTAAATGTGATTCATGTGTAAATGACTCTGTTGTAAAAATGACCTGTGGCCACTTCTCCTGAGGTCTTTGAAAATAAACAAGTGCTAAGGTGACAGTAATGGCTTAAGTAATCTCTTAAGTAATTTATGATAATAGGGACATAAAAATGTGTGCAGCTGGAAAAAAACAAAATAAAACAAAAATAGAAAAAAAAAACCCACCTTGCCTACAGGACAGCCAGAATTTTCAGGGCAAGAATATGGTAGTCTGTGCTTTTATGTTTTTATCCAGTGAGGTACATCTGTGTTGTTTCAGGAACCAGGGAAGAGGCCACTGGTACTGAGGAGTCTCCAGGCTTCCCCTTGCCACCTTAAAGGTTAAGGTATCACCCCTTCTTTTGTACTCTCTTAACCACACTTTCAACTTCTCTGCAGGGATGGAGTTTAGAAAGCTTCATGTTTAAATTTCTGTGTGGAGACACCCAGAATACTGGTACAGGGTGTAGGGATGGTTTCCAATTTCCTGGCCACAGCAGGATAGGAAGAATGGGTTCTACCATCTGTCCTTACCTTGTGCACATTAATACTTACATGAGGCCTCTTGCCTGGCTGCAGCTTACCTAGAACATCCTACTGTTTTTTCCCGTTTTTTCATTTCCATCACCCACTTGAGCACTGTGAGGATCGAGGTAGTGTGTGAGAAGAGACCAGCTGGGTGAGAGCTCCCACTTATGCACTCGGACAGCAGCCTCATGTGTTGAACAGAGGCCCCAGCTACTCTGATCAACTTCTGTGTGGCCCAGTGGCATGAAAGAGACAGAGGAAGGGGGTGGGAGGAAGAGTGGAATGTTCTCTTCTGCACAATGGCTGCTGGATCCTGGGTCCAACTTCAGTTACATCTGATCATTATAGCTGTCGCCTTCTCCCACTCTCATTCATCAGGGGACATTAGAACCTATCAATCATTAAAGACCTCATAACCTAGTGCAGAGAATTCCCCTTCTCCTCACATCTCGCTCTTCTGGTAGTTAGTGTCATTGTCAGTACTACCACCCCCCAATCCCTGTGCAGTGTCCCATCTGGGTAGCAGTTCCTCAGCATTCCACCCTGGGTGGACTTCTCTCCTACACATTCTGCCTGGGTGAACCCATTCATTCCCATTTCATAAATTGCCATCTATATACTTCTGATTCCTGCAACTGCATCTCTAACTCAGATTGTGCTCCTCAATTCCAAGGTACATGAATCTAATTGCTTCCTGGATATCTCCACTTGACTACCTCCCAGGTATTTCAACTGCAAAAGTCCAAAATTGAACTTGTCTCCTTCTTCAGACCCTCGCCTGATTCTCCCCCAACATTCCGTGTTTTGGGCAAGGGCAGCACTGTTTCCCCAGTTGCCTAAGCCAGAAATCTCAGGATTATCTTTGGCTCCATCACCTCTCACATTTAATCCTTCACCAGAAAATGTCAATCTCACCTCCCACAAATTTCTCAAATCTGTCAATTTCTCTCCATTAAATCAGCTTCTACCCCAGCCCAGCTGACCATCATCTGTCTTTTGTTTTCCCACAATAGATTCCCAGCCAGTCTTCTTGTCAGTCTTGTCCCACTATAATCCACTTCCCCCTGGTAGCAAGGTGAGCTTCCTGAGTTACAAACTACATCATGCTCTTGCTTCGCTTAAAGTCACATAAGTGCTCTTCATCATCTTTAGGATGCATGCTCTTTTGTATGGGTTGTAAATGCTTCATCCTATGATTGCTACAGCCTCCCTACTTTGCTATTCTGTTGATGTCCCATGAATTTTATACTCCAGCTCTATTTGTAATTAAAATTTGTTTTTCTTACATACTTTGCGTTGCTACTTCTTATGCCTGGAATATACTTTTGATCTTTCTTTCCCAGACCTTTATGCCAGGCTTTCATCTAGCTGACTCCTACAGAGCCTTTGGATTTTAAGCTTAAACTCTACTTCCTCTAGTAGCTCTTCCTAGGCCCTTTATTTGGTTAGAATCCACCAATATGCATTCCTATAGTATCCCATATTTCTCCCATCATAAGATTTATCACACTTTATCATAACTACTTGCTTAATTTTTGCACTACCTTGCTTTTCTATTAACACAGGAAGGCAGGGGTTGTGATATCTTAATCATTACTCTAGCTCCGGCATCTAGTATAGTGTCTGCATACAATACATTAATATCTTTGATGAATGGATTTATGATAATATGTAGGTATTAGTGTAGACCCACATATATATGTATATATTTATGCATGCACATATCCGCATTATTGTGGAATTCTATTATCTATCTCTCTATATTTCCATCTTTCCCAACTTCTGTGAAATTAGTGGGATAGTTGAGTAATCAGGAAGACAGCTCTACTGTTAAATACTTCTAACTATATGGCAGTTTATTTAACCTTGATAAACTCCATGTACAACAATGGGAATAATGAGACCTATCTCCCTCCTCCCTACTACCCCATTGGAAAAATCTGGAAATAGATGTGTAGAGAGGTTAGAACACTGAGTGAGAGGCAGAGGCAAAATTAGAACCTAAGTAGGCTGATTGGAGATCCTTCTTCACCTCTGTGCGGTGCTGTCTCCTGAGGGTGCTGCTTTACAGGTAATTGTACATACTGTTCATCTGCTTTTTTCTATTCTACCACAGTTTGGAAATGGTATATAAGGAAGTAGGATCATTGCTATAGTCCAGCACATTGACAGCTTGGTGATGTGATGGCTCATATCTTGAAAACAAGTAAGGAGACAAAAAGATCACAAAAGGGAAACACGAAATTTCTGAAGCAGAGGAATCTGTGAGCTCTTTAAAACAAGGGCAAAGCCTATCATGCTGAGAACCTGGATGCTTCACAGCACAGGAGAGCAATGGATATTCATTGCCAGTATATTCAGCCACCAAGAAGCAGTTACGAATGTGTGCATTTCAATTTTATATTAGGTAACTTTTTGAGATCTCTCTTATGCCAGGAACTGTGCTAGGCACTGAGGACACAGAAAGCAGTCCTGTCCAAGGCTTTACTGTGTGGTAAGGGAGGCAGACTGGGAAATGGGTAATTTTGATGCATGGCCAGGGCAAAAACAAGCTTAGAACAGAATGGGAGATCATGGGAGTGACACCTGGTAAGTAACTTAGGAAAGATTTTTGGTGGAAGCGAAGTACTGGGTGAGATCAGAGTAACTCAAAGTTGGGGAGAATATAATGTCTTTCAGAAAGATTAAAGATGAGAGATGATGATGAAGCAGTGGAGAACACATATATTTTGAAGTTGGCCAGTGGATCTTGGTATCAATTCCAGTTCTGTCAATTATCAACTGTGTGACTTAAACAAGTCAGTTAACCTTTCTAACATTAACCTAAAAAGTGGACATAAAAACACATACTTCATAAAGTTATTGTAAGAATCAATTAGGACATTATATATTATATTTGAAGACTGTTATGAAGTGCCAAGTACTATAAAATTGTATAGGTTAATTTATGATGAACTTATAGGGTGATTTTAAAAAATTTAGCCAGCAAAAAGAGTCAGTGGACTTCAAATAGTCACCACTTACAGTCTATCCAGAATGGAAAACAGTCTCATTTCATATTCCACTTGATCAAAGTGGTTGTTCAAAGAATAATGAGGTGGGCGCCTAAGGACCTGGGGAGCTGTAGCACCTGTGCCATACAAATACTTCATAAAGTTATTGTAAGGATCAATTAGGACATTATATATTATATTTGAAGACTGTTATGAAGTGCCAAGTACTATAAAATAGAAATATTAAGTGAAATAATGTACATGACTACCACTTAGCATAGTGCTTGCCCAATAGTAAACCCTCAATAAATTGTAATTGTGTTCTGCTTTAGATCACATTGCTTCGATGTTTTGGAATTCCTGTTCCCTTCAAAGATGAGTCTCTAAAATGCTAGATCCATCTGACATTTACAACTCATCGACCCTCAGAGTCATCTCCTGCTTCTTCCTCCCCTCTCTCATTTTCCAGAGCTAGTGGCTCCCGTTGGTCAAGCTTTTTATTGCTGGTGCTTGGTATTTCCATGTCTGTTTTCTTGTCTACTCACTGTCTTCATTGTAGGAAAAATAGGGGTTGAAAAATTAGGTGGTCAGATATTTGAGCATTTGAGCCCCAGTAACAAAGGAAGCTAAGCTTTTGTTCTAATGTAAATCAAAATCTAAAACTGTGGAAGAATTTTCTGGTCTCATAATGGATTTGTTTGTCATTTTGCCAAAAATATAATTAGAAGATGTCCTGATTCTTAATTGTATATCGCATATCACTCTCTATTTAAACACATGTTTCTCTTTAAATAAGTTTCAAAGGTTACATCCTAATATGGGTAAGAATGATTTTCTTGGTAACTCCATGCCCTTTTCTGAAAAACTTGACTGCTTCTAGTTCTGTGTTGCTAAGGGATTAATCAGTGCAAATGACTAAATTAACACTGGGGCTGAGAGAGGTCTTAAAACAACTGAGAAGCTGGCTTGCAGAAAATCCAGGAAAGGAAGAAATACAGACCCAAATGACTCTGTCACTGTGGACTTGCTTATGACTGTGTTTGCTTTTACATAAGGGCCAACTGCATTGAAAACAAAAAAAAAATCATGGCAGATGCTATGGTTTGAATATTGTGTCCCCTCCAAAATTTATGTTGGAACTTAAACCCCAATATGATAGTATTAAGATGTGGGACCTTTCAGTGATTAAGCCATGAGGGCAGGGCCCTTATCAATGGTGTTAGTGACCTTATAAAAGCGCTGGAGGGAACTAGATAGGCCCCTGTTTCTCCCTTTCACCTCTTTTGGCATGTGAGGACACAGCATTGTCCCCTCTGGAAAATGCAGGAACAAGGTCGCATCTTGGAAGTAGAGACTGGGCCCTCATCAGATACCAAACTTGATGGTGCCTTGGTCTTAGACTTCCCAGCCTCTAGAATTGTGAGAGATAAATTTTTAATGTTTACAAAATTATCCAGTCTTGGGTATTTTGTTAAAGCAGCCTGAATGAAGACAGCAGGTGTGTCTAACTGATCAGGACATGCCAGGAAGTCCAAGCATAGTGCTTTGTACACAGTAGGTATCAATCACTAAATGAGGATTTATTGAGCACCCATTCTACTGAGCACTATTCCAGAAAGGGGCATAATAATGAGAAAAGCAGTTTCTGGTCCCAAAATGCTTGTAATCCAGTGACAAAAACAAGCAATGAAAGAACAGTGAGAAAAATGTTATACTAATATAATTTCCCACAAAGAACTTTAGAAACACATAAGAAAGAACAATAAACTGCTTGGATGGGAGTGAGGTAAATGATGTTGCTGGAAACAATGTAAAGTAGCATTTGTCACTAGATACTAGTCTGCACACAATAAATAGGTAAGAGGATTAAAAAATACTTTTCATGGCCAGTGAGACAGAATTATAAACATTATATTCATAAAAAGGTTCTGATGGATGCAGAGTGTGGACCTGAAACCTAGGTCTTCTGACCCTAGGACATCCGTTCTTTCCACAACATAATACAATATCTTATTATGTAAAAAATTAGAAGCACATGTATTTATTTAAAAAAATTGGACACATAGTTGAGCCAATGTAGGCAACAAAACTGAAGACATATTTTTTTTCACTATAATCATGCATTTTATTATTTCAGAGTTTTACGGGGGGTACACACATTTTGTTTACATGATTTGCTTTTGTACAGTTTGAGTCAAAGTTATAAGTGTGCCCTTCATTCAGTTAGTGTGCATTGTACCCGTTAGGTGTGAATTTACCCATCTCCTCCTCCCACCTCCAACCTACTTGATTTCCCTTGAGTTTTCCTTCCATATGTGCACATAAGTGTTGATCGATTCGTTCCAATTTAGTATTGAGTACATGTGATATTTGTTTTTCCATTCTTGTTATACTTTGTTAGGAAGAATGGTCTCTAGTTTCATCGAGGTTGTTACAAAAGATACTAGGTCACCATTTTTTTTTAATGGCTGAGTAGAACTCCATGGTATACATATACCACATTTTATTAATCTATTCATGTATTGATGGGCATTTGGGTTGTTTTCACATCTTTGCAATTGTGAATTATACTGCTATAAACATTCAAGTATGAGTATTCCTTTGGGTAGATGCCTAGTAGTGGGACTACTGGATCAAATGGTAAGTTTAGCTCTTTGAGGTATCCCCATATTACTTTCCATAGATCTTGTACTAGTTTGGAGTCCCACCAGCAGTGTATGAGTGTTCCTATCTCTCCACATCTATGCCAATGTTTATTCTTAACAGAAAATGCGTTTCTAGAAGGAGGCACAAAATAAAAGAATCTTAAATCCTACCTATTATCAACTATCACCCATCACCCAAGATAATAGTATAGGAGATACATATAGGCATGAAACCAGAGAAGCTCCCTGGAAGCTGGGGGGAAGAATAGTTTCCTCAAAGGAGGTCTAGTAGGAAATAAGATTTTTTTTCTTTTTAGACTTTTTTTATGAATTGAATGATTAAAGAATTATACCTCTGAACTACTCCTGACTGCTGGCACTGTTTGTTTTATTCTATTTTTTTTTTATAGTATTATCCTGGAGGTGCCATGGTGTGTGTAAATGAAGAATACTTTTACTGTTCTCACTCCAAACAGGGCACAGATATTTCTGACAAATGCATTTTTTCTTCATAGTGATTAGAGAGAAGTTGATCCTGTGGAGAGAACCAGCAACCAGAGAGAACTGAATTAGCACATTCGGATTAGAGAGGTGAGAGTTATGCATGACTTATGGCCATGACCAGCATTCTAAAGACCATATTGGATGAAAGCAAAGGCTTTAGTATAAATTGAATAATAAAGACTAAAGTTTCAAGGACTAAACCAATCTTTTCCAACTTAGTGTTTTCTTAAAAATTTTTATTATGTACATAATTTTCATCTTTTCTTCAAGATTCTGATACAGTTTTCTTTTGGAGAAATCTGTCACTATTGGGTATCCTTATCTTGCTGGGAAGATTTTGTCCAGTGTTATTTTCTGTAGGTTCTATTATAAAAATGATAGGGGTTGTTTCTTTATTTTTTAAACATAAAATAATCATGTTTAATATTCTTTTAAGAAGTCTCTTGCTCCATCCCAGAAATTTAGATATGCTTTCTTAAAAATAACACCCATTCTCCCTGACCTCTCACATACCTAGTTGAAAATGCTTGGACAAAACTTTGAAATTATTGGAAATGAAGACTTTGCAATAAAGGTGCTGATGCAAGACATGCACATCTAATTGTAGAACTGACTGCACAGGACAGAGATGTTAGGTTGTTTAATGCAATGAGGACACACATTGCTTAGGGACGAATGTCTCTTTATAAAGAGAGTCAGTGTATTAAGAAATGTTTCTGCCCACTGCTCTGCGTAGAGCATCCTTGACCTCCTTGTTCCTGAGGCTATAAACAACAGGGTTCAGCAGAGGAGTGATGATGGTGTAGGTCACTGAGAGAAGGAGGTCTTGTTCGACAGAATTTTCTGACTTGGGCTTGAGGTAGGCAATGGAGGCACAGCCGTAGTGGACAATGACCACAGTGAGGTGGGAGGCACAGGTGGCAAAAGTCTTTTTTCGGCCTTCAACTGAGGCAATCTTGAGGATAGTGGAGATGATGAGGACATAGGAGATGAAGACCAGGCCCATGGGGACCAGGATTACAAATGAACTGACAACAAAGTTGATTATCTCATTGATAGTGGTATCAATACAGGAGAGTTTCATGACAGGGAGTATGTCACAGAAGAAATGACCAACCACCCTGTGACAAAAGGGTAAGGTAAATATGGATGTCACTTGGACAGCTGCCATGGCCAGGCCAATGCCAAAGGCTCCACACATCAGCTGCACACACACCTTCTTGCTCATGATGACTGTGTATCTCAGGGGGTTGCAGATGGCCACATAGCGGTCATACCCCATTGCTGTGAGCAAGAAGCAGTTGTTGATGGCCAAGGTAACAAAGAAGAACATTTGGATGGTACAACCTGCTAGGGAGATTGGCTGGTTCTGGGCTACAAAGCTGGAGAGCATCCGTGGAATGATGACCAGTGTGTACACTGTCTCTGAGCTAGCCAATATGTTCAGGAAGAAGTACATGGGAGTGTGGAGGTGATGGTCAATGTGGATGATGGTCACAATGATGACATTACCAGCTAAGGTTAATGTGTACAGGATGAGAAAAACCATGAAGAGGGTGATCTGGTGTTCATGGAACCTAGAGAATCCCAGGAAAACAAACTCTGTCACCTCTGTGAGGTTCTTTCTGTGCATTCTTCAATGCAATGTCTGAAAGCGATGCAGAGAGTCAACATGGAGAAATGCCCATCATGACATGGATTCTAAAACAGGGATAGAAAAACAGATACAGAGTATGCCTACCCCCCCCAAAAAAGTCAATTTCTTTGCTCTTCAATCAAGAGCATGTTAGTTTATGTTACATGGCTACTTCCCTCACTTCCCCCTTTTGTGTTTTTGCTGTTTCCTTAATCTTCTCTTAAGCATCTGGCCAAGGAATCACCAATATCACCAATATGTGCGATTATAGGCTGTAATTTTCAGAGAGTCATCATGAATATGTTATTTTTGTGGTGCATGGAGGGAAGGCTTTTTGCTTTATGATATGTTTGCCACAGTGGACCTTTCTCATGCAGTCTGGCTTTGCCATTTCACTCTCATTGGGAAAGTGTGCATAGCTGGGACAACAAAATGGGGGTGGGAGAGTTGCACTTACTGAGCTAGAACCACTGGTGGATAGCTCCTGATAACAGTGTAGTCACGGGGAGCTAACCTTCGGGAACACTTCAATAGGCATGAAGAGGAAATGGTCCAGGGGAGACAAACCACTGGCAAACTTGATTTGTTGTGAAAGTATTAATAGGGACTTGAGAGGTGGGGGCAAGTAAACTAGGGAGAGAAGGGGAAGTTGTTGGAAAAGAGAGACGAGATCCAGGAAGACAACAGAAGGTTAGACCTTAAATAAAAGAAATAATTGATTTCTCTTTGGCAGAGGGAATTTTAAGAATGAAAAGGTGTAATATTTGATTTAAAATTGTTTTCTAAATTATATTGAGATGTAAACTCCCTGAAGAGCTCCGCACCTTCATTTAAAGCTTCCATATGTGTAATCTTCAGTTAGGGTGTTTGGGAAGTGGAATGAATTGGATGACAGCACAGTGCAGAAAAAGACACCACGTGCAAGGGACAAAATCCAGAGTGAGGAACAGAAACTCTTTGCCAGTAATGACTGGAAGAAATACAAGGCCCTCTCCTGCTCAGCCTTCCCCTTGAAAGCACACACAATATTTCCTAGAAATTTGGTGAGGAAGCCTGAGATTGCCACCATATATCAAATGGAGGTTTGAACCATTTTACTTAAAGAACAAGTTAACACCCGCGGGCTGGAGATTTGGGTACATTTAGGAAACTGCCACTAAGAATCTGGAACACATTATGGGGATTCTGGAGAATACTCAGTTATGGAAAATAAGGAGGCAAACATTTCAAGTAGAAGTGACTGTGTCACTAATAATTAAAGTAATTTACTTTGAAAGACTGCCAAGATACCAATCAGATAGGCAAAAATTAAAGAGAGTGCCAGTGCAACTCTAAGCAGCTTTTTAGAAAGGATGGGATAGAGCTATGACTATGTAAATTTAAATTAATTAAAATTAAAGAGAATTAAAAATTCAGTTCATTAGTCACACTAGCCACATTTCAAGTGCTAAAAAGCTACATGAAACTAATGGTTACCATATTGGACAGCACAGCTATCAGATATTTTCTTCCTTGGTGAAAGTTTTGTTGGAATGTGCTGTGAGGGTGCCTTACTATGGACGGATGTGTGGAATGCATTAAATAACAACAAAAAAGCTATTCAAAGAACAATAATATGTTGTGCTGCCATATGGTTAAGAATATTTGTGTGCATGTGTGAATGTTCGTAAATATTCGTACATGTGGGAAAAAAATCTGAAAGAATATGCACCTGATGTTATCATGGGTTAACTGTTACGTTGTGGTGGGTGTGAGATTGTAGGGGTCTGGGACTTTTTACCTTATCATATTTATCATGATGATTATGACTCTTATATTTAAAATATTTTAATTTTTAGCATAAAATTATGGCTTATAAATAGTTTGGAGAAGTCAAGGAGGAGGATGACTGCTAACAGATTAGATTCAACAAGGAGGCTGCCAATGATCTAATTGGATACAGTTCCAGCAGAGTCTTGGGCTGGAAAGGCTGATCACATGAAATAGAAAAAGAAGAATTTTGTTGCTATGTTAGGTTGCTATCTTAGGACCTTTTCCTTTTCCTGATGAGCCTATGGCAATGAGTGACAAAATGTGGTTAAAGAGATACCGAGCCAGGAAAACTGTGGACATGTTTGGAGCAGAGTAGAGGAAGAAAATGCAAAACTGAACTGAGGCAAAAGGAGGAAAAAAATTCTGGAATCTTTAATTTAGGAGCTGAAAAGTGCTGTTTTCACCCTAAATTAGCCACTGCTTTGTTGTAAATGTTTTGTGTAAATATGGATTTACCTTCTTTGAATAAATTACAAAGATAGAGACAGGATGTTAATGGCCCACTAGATGCAGGGAAAGTGGGCCAGGGGGATTACAGAAAAGGAAAAAGAAGTAAGTTTATTGCTTCTGGTACACATTTGAGTTGGATTGAATGGGCAATAAAAGAATATCTTAAGACAAGATATTCTTAAAACTTGGGGAAACAAACACAAAAAGGAAGGTCAGATCAGGACGTAGGAGAAAGAACAGCCTCTTCAAATCATGCTCTTTCCATATTGTTTAGTATTTATTTGGAGGACAGGTGTGTGTTGGGTGGGGGAAGGGTAAAGCCACAGCATCCAGAGGGCCTGTCCTTTCTCCTGTCTGAGGAGCTCAGCTGCAGGGGAACGTCCAATACTCTGTTTAGCCAAAGCCAACAAATAAACAAATAAAAGAGCCCTGCAGTAATTGGGATTTGTCCTCCTAGAGTACATTTTAGTGGCCATATACGCCTCCTAGAGTAGGTGTCATCCGCTCACCCTGATTTTTCCAAGTATTCTTCCCAACCACGTTGCTCTCCCTTAGAAGAGTTCTATTATGTTTTTTATTCCATTTTGTTATCTATCCAGGGATGTTTTATAGTCCCTTATAGATTAAGGGCAATTGCCTGGTAGTCTCACATTTTAACCAGTCCCTTTACGAGGTGAGGAAGCAATCTAAAATTGTTACTGTGAGAAATTTATGGCTTAAATGTCAAATACAGGATTGTTACTGTCCCTGAAAGTGAGGTAGAGAGACCCCCATGGAAGAGATGGGGAAATCTGAGATGCAGGAGGGAAGTACATTGTTAGTCCTCCTTCAAGCAGTGAGCACCAACGTTCACCTTGGGAAGGGAGAAGAGGTCACAGAGGGTACCAAGGAGTCAAAGAAGTGTATAGAATGGGTGATTTGGTTCCATCAGCGGAGGTTGGCTGGGCTGAGTTCTCAGTGGTTAGCATGGATATGAGTGCATTTAGGGGCTGTTTTAGCAACAGATGGCTACCTACTGCTTTTTTTTTTTTCCCTATTGGTTGCTTTTTTGAGTCTTTGTCCAGCCAGAAGTGAGTGCAGCTGAGCACAGTAGCAGCAGCCCTTCCACCACCCTAATCTGGGCCTCCTCTGTGGCTGCACCCTAAGGGTGATTCTGTGTAAGGAACACACCAGTGGATAATCTCAAAAGCGTGCTATGGAACCAAAAGGAGCTTTCAAAATGATTTATACATTCTAGAAGGATAAAAACCCTGTGCGAGAGTAAAAATACTGAAATGTGCTCATGCATCAAAATCTTAGTCATGAAGTCAATATTCCTACTAGAGGAAAAAGCAAAATAAAGTGGAGAGGAAAACACAGTTTGAGGATGTAAAGGAAATATAACACCATTTGCAAAGGGAAGTAATTATTATAAAAATCATGGATGCCCAATATATTAATATTTCAATCTTTATATGAAAATTAGTGACTGGAAACAATCTATGTTTTAAAAAATTAAAATATGCCAAGTAGGCTAAGCCTGTTTTATTATATTTTGTGTGTAAAGGAATTGTGCAGTTAAAAAATAAAGATGCTGCCTTTTTGTCAGAGTTTCCTTTCCTTTTCTTTTTTTCCTTTTTCCTTTCCTTTTTTAAACAAAATAAATCTAAGGAGTCAGGAATAAAGGAGTCAACTTCTTAAGAAACTGATGATTACAAGAAAAATTTGGATAAGTAAGGGAATCATGACTTTTCTTTGGGACAGAAGCCTCCTCAGACTCAAAAGAGTTCACCCGCCTTCTTGAGTTTGTGGAATCTGTCTGTGTTCCTTTTTCATCTTAGAACATGCCAGGCAATTGTGACTCATTTACCAAAGATCACTACAATTCCAGGAAATCTGAGTGTCATTTTTTTGGAAAAAGAAATAACAGAATTTTGATGCCTTTCAAAGCTCAACCTTATTAGGTTCTAGGACAGCCTTATTAGATTATTAGGTCAGTTACATTTCACTGGTCTTTGGCTGAAGCACAAGGTGATATTCACACTGGGTCTCTCTGGCCCTTTTGGTATTGCCTTTAGAAGAGCTGTTCCCTTAAACTCTGTGGTTAGGAAGAGACTCTCAGAGGAGAAGTTCTGTTGTCTAGCTCTTGTCTCCTGGGTTAATTTGCCAAGAGACTCACCATGTCTCCCACGGGTCTTCAGGGAATCAGAATCCAGAAATGAGCCAGGGGATCTCATTACGAGTGGATCACACTAGGAATACTGGGCAAGCTTGGTCTCACATGGCCTACTACTTATTTCCCTTCCCAGAAAAAATAGCTCAACTCAGTTGAAGATGTGTTGAATGTCACAATTGCACCATCTTTTGTCCTTTTGAATTCCTGTTAGCTTTTTGTCCTTAGTCACTATCAGCCAAAAATCACCTCTATTAAAATCAAATGTGGTGTCTCTCTGTGTACCTAGAAAGAGCTTACCTCATTTGACTTATTAGCAGGGGCTTGAATGGGTTTTGTTAGGTAAGGATTAGCTTTGAGGGCAGGGACTAAAAATGGAGCATGATGAGTATTTCTTTTTATTTGTAGGAATATACCAAGAAATTAAGACAGATGATTAAAATCATTATCATCCTAGCTAACAGTCACTGAGCACTTGCACTATGCCAGAACACGAACTGAGTGGATGCTTTGTGCACGTTGTCATATTGAATCCTCACGGAAACCCTGAGAGGCTATGGTGAGAAGCTGTAGCTAGAGGTCTAGAGGTCTAGGTGAAGTGCTTTGTGTTTGTCTTGGTCTCTCACTCTAGGCACAGCAGTATGAACCCCTCACAGACCATGGGCCTCAGTGCCATGTATCAGTGGCATTAGATTAGCTTTGTTCTGGATCCTGAGGTTTATGTTACATGAGACATAAGCCTTTACCAACACTCAGAATGGATAGCGGAGCCTGTAGACATCTTCTATGTTGAACTCAGAGAAGAGTGTTCACAGTCAGACAAAATAAAATAGAAAATTCTGGAATATAAATGGAGTTTAGTGTATAATCAACAATTTAGTCCTCTCAAGATAAGGATTAAAAGTAATTCAGGCCATGTTTCACTTTTCCTTCTGTTCTTCGAATGATCTTGGACACTTACTCTTTCTAAACAATAGACAATAATCTGAGGAATACCTAAAAAGTTTCCACATTTTTTTTCAAATGTAACTACACATTGATCTTCTTTAGTGCAGATAAGATAAATGTCTTTTTATTGTCACCCCAATTCACGTCTAAGCTAAGGCATATCCATCCCAAACTAAGAAACCTTATTGCTTTAACCTCAGACCTCCGCCCAGAGTCTCCCACATAAAACCTGTAGAGAACTATTAATAACTGCAAGCCACCTTATTCAGGAAAATACTCTGTGGTTTTCTCTGGTAAAACCAGTCCTTGAACCATGCAGCTAAATGTTCCTACCTGTTTTTCTTCACCTACGCAAATAAGAGTCAGATCCTTATGTGTACAAGATAGAGGCTCAAAAGTTGCTTTTCATATTACAGATGACTCTTTATTTTAGCTCTTCATTGTACATCTTGTGTACTGCTTATTCCTAGGCTCTACCAGCTGTAGTGACAAATATGGGGAAGGTGGCAATTATCAAAGTAGTTATTGAATCACTACCCAACTGTGTTCCTGGCATGCCTTCCAGGTCCTTCCATGTTCCTTATGGATTCTGGGTCATTCAAGTAGCTTCCTCTGTGACTTTGCTGCTTTGTTTGTTGTGACAATCACTGTATCTGAGAAAAATGCTCAAATAAAGTTGTCAGAAATCCCATTTCTATTTTAAGTGATGCTCAAATGGACTCTGCTTTATTCATTTTTGAATGAGCCATTGATATGATAGATATTAGAAAATAAAAATAGAATACACAGATCCACTCAAATGAAGAATTGACAAGGAAATGACTAAGACCCATCTCTATGATTCTTATATCTCTTGGCCAGAACAAGGTGTACAGAGAGGACAGAAGGTGGGGATAGGAGAGAACTTCTCCAAAGAACTTCTTTGGAGAGAGATGTCGCTTTGGTGTTATTGCTGCTTTGAGGAAGAAGTGAGTTATGTTCCTGATACTTTGAGAAGATGATTATTGGTCTTTCTTCTTTCTTCACCTCAAGCACATTGAGGGGGCTTCCATGGAATCACTCAGAAAGCTTAAAATATGCTCCTTGCTAGTGGGAGACTCATATGACTTGAAAAAGCCACAACCACTGCAGAAGCAGAAAAGTGTGGTCTACATTAAGACCATCAGGACTCCTAGAATTTATAGTGATAAGGCATGCATGAGTGTTTCTTTTGGATGAAATGTGAGCCACACAGAAAAAAAGAGCTGACATGTAGCCATCTTTGATTCTATCCAAAACAGTCATCTTGAAGGACAGAGGGTTCAGAAGAACAAGAAATTAAACATGAACAGTAGATACTAAGACATATGCAAGAAGTTACAAATGATCACCAAGAATAAATGATACCTCCAACTCAGGTGGAGTTGGAACTGGGAGTATGACATCAGCCTGAGATAGAAGGAAGCCTAAAGATGTGAGGGATGGGTTACAACACAGGCTGATTATTATTAGGAAGAATCCATATTTAGGTCAGACCGATTTATTAGAATATAAACTCCAAAAAAGCAAGCACCATGATTATTTCACTCAATCTTATATTTTTGGTATCTGGCAAAGTGCTCAATATATAGTTGAATGAATGGATGACACCACTTGAAAATACATTGGCTTCATTTCTAAAACTTGTTTTAAATTCCTTGGCAAAGGGACTATTAAATGTTAAATGCAAACGACACATTCATATGTTCTTGGTGGAAATATCTGTTAAAAAAGGATAGATCTTTCCACATCCAAGAATAGGTCTTTCTAGTACTCACAGTACAAGTTTATGGAATGGTGGTTAATATTAAGGAAGCATAAAACAAGCCCTAACTTAGGAGATGAAAATTGGAAACTAATAATTTCCCACATTGCTAAAATGCCTACCTAACCAATTAGATGTTCTAAATGATATCTACCTGTCTTAGTCCATTTTGTGTTGCTGTAAAAGAATACCTGAGACTGGGTAATTTATTAATATAAAGAAAAGTGGTTTATTTAGCTCACGGTTCTGCAGACTGAGAAGGTCAAGTACAAGGCATCAACAAGGGCTTTCATGCTGTGTCACAAGATGGCAGAGAAGGTCAAAGGGGATGCAAGTGTGTGCAAAGAGAGGGAAACCTGAAGGACATCCTGGCTTTATAACAACCCACTCTGGCAGGAACTAATCCGTTCCCACATGAATTAACGCATTCTTGCAAGAGCGAGAACTCACTGAGTACTGGGGGAATGGCACCAAGATATTCATGAGGGAATTTGCCCCCGTAGCCCTAACACGTTCCACTAGACTCCACCTCCCCAAACCAACGCATTTAGGATGAAAGGTCGACATGAGCTTTGATGGGGGCAAACACACTGTATCCAAACCATAGCACTGCCTCACTGGAAATGAGGTTGAAATGTTCTTAGAAAGTCCCTGTTCTTCCATTTAAGTACCTCAGCAAATCTTCCCAGGTCCTCTCTGTTCCTGTCTCCTTCAACCCCATTGCCCCATATGAAGTTCCTAGGTTATATCCCATTTCTCTGTATCTGGTGCCTGCCTCTTCGTCCACTATGAGTAAATGGCCTTATGAGTTTTAAGTAATTGCTTTGGTTATCATTCTGGAGCTGTCCTGGATGCTCTCTGTCTGATTTTCCTGGCTTTTCATTATCAGTGGGAAAAGCCTGCCTTATTTCCCATATGCAGCCTAAACTCCCTCTGGGGTCCTTGCTTCTCTAGGAAGGACACTCATATCTATTGAGGGTGTACCAGGCCCTGTGCTCTGTGCTTTTCATAATCATAGAAATAACTACTAATGATAACATCTGACAATTATTTTGCAGTGTTATAATTAGGATGCCACTTGCTGTGCTAAAAGTTGTATCAACAATACGTTTCAGGGTATTCTGTGTGTGTTCTCTGTGTACATTTCAGAGAGAGTAAGTGGGACCTCATTGTGGAGAGCAATGTCACATCAAGAGGTTTAAATTATAACCTGCAAGAAGTGGAGCTCCACGGAAGGACTTTAAAGAGGTGATTCATGTGAGTAATATTTGGAGTATAATATTTTCTTGATGACATCAGGGAAACATTATGAAAATCAAGCACTGTACAGTAGCCCTCAGATTTTTAAGATACAAAGTCATGTTTGTCTTCACACAAAATGATTTCAGTCTCTTATATATTTTTAGTTTTTAGTCCTACTTCTGTTTTTTTTTCCTCCGTCTCATCAGTCTCATCATTTGCTGTCAGATTCTCAACTGTTGCTTACGTATCTCATTACAGGTGTTTCCCTGCTGCAACATTCCACCTTTTTTTTTTTTTGATTGATTTGTAGCTGGAAAAACAAAAAGACGAATTTGGATTGCAATGCTACGCATATTTTGAATTGTTATTAAAATGATTATTAGTAGCTTGTATGTGCTGTCACTGTCCGCCCATTGAGTGCTCTGACTTTGTGCTCTTCCTTTCTAGTTACTTAAAGGGTTTCCCTCCCCATATTTTACAATCTGATTTTTCTGGATAATGAAACACCAATTACCAAATAAGTAGATAGAAGTGAATGTGTATTGCACTATGACAAGCACTAAACAAATGCAGGTAGCATAACACAGTATTTATTTTTATTTGGCAGACAAAGAAGAAAGAGCTGCAGGTGTGGATCTAGTAGTATCCAGTGGCTTTGAGGAGACCTCTTTGATGTTTTCATTTCATTTTTATTTTTCATTTTCAAGCCCTCTTGATTCAAGATCTCAGATCCACACCATAGGTTTGATGATGACATATCCTTTTATTTCATAGTTCAGAGCCCGCCAGTTCAGGATATTCGAATTGAGGGAGGAACCCTGATAAACCAACAGGATCTCTTTTGGTGGTAGCACAGAGTCCCACATGTACACATCACCAATCTCTCCCACGAAGGACTGGCTCTTATCAAACCCACCCCCGTAGGTATCCTGCTCCTGCCCCAGGACGATCTTGGGGTGAGCTCCCACAGAGTAACCCTGCTTCAGACCCTTTTTCACCAAAGGCTTCCCATTTACCCAAAATTCAGAAATGCCTGAGGAGGACTCCCAGCTAACACAGATGTGCACCGGGGCCGGGTACTCTTCGATAACGTTCCATGTAACTTTGGCTTTCCCAATGTATAAACTGTACTCTCCATGTTTTTCTTTATAAATTAGTAGTTCATTATCCTTGCCCTGGGTGTTGTAGGAGAAGAGGCTGTACTGACGGGAGAGGTCACTAAAGGCTCGAAAACACAAGGTAAAATTCTCTAGAGGTTTCTCCAGCTGTGTAATCAAGCTCACGTGATCACTAGAAGATTCTCTGGGGAACACAAACACCTTCCCACTGAGGTCTGTGGGATAAAGAAAGAAATGAAATGACCTTCACCATAAATGCAGGAAAAAATATCCCAGTTTCAACCTCTTTTCTCACCCACGCTCCTTGACTATCCTGTGACCTCCCTACCTGTCTCAGCAAAGGCTTCCAGGAGGCTGGTGAGGACAGAGGCCCAAAGCAGCAGCTTGTTCATGTCCTTGGCGTGGGGCTGTTACAGTAGCAGCAGTGACTAGGATTAGGGTAGCAGGCAACACAGTGGTTGTTCACCCAGCTTCTGAGATTCATGCTCTAAGACCTCAGCTATTCAGAGTTTATATGCACCTTGGGTGAAGATGGGGGTTGGGAAGCACCAATAATGTGTGAGTGATTTTCCAGGCCTGCCCACTGGTGCCAGCAATCAGAGCTGCTGATGGGGGAAGGGGTGATGAGGCCCCGGGCTAGAAAATCAATGGGAGTTATTTATTAGACACGAGCGACAGCTAGAGCTCCAAATCTTGTGACTCAGAGTTTGTTGCTGGGAAGAGAGTGATGGTTGCAGAGCTGTAGTCTCCGGATGGGATGAGTGCCAGGCTGGCCACATCAGGAGGGCCTTGCCCCTTTCTCCAGGGGCCCGTCTGTCTGACAGCTCTGTGCTCTGTCAGGAGCTCAGGCCTCTCATGGTCCAACGCCTTTTCTTCCTTTCATAGTTCTGTCAACTAGTCTTCTGTTTGTAGGATATTCTGGAATTCTACTTTCTGTTGAAAATCCTAAAAATTCCTATCACCTTTGATTAATTTGATATTGAGTAATATATCCAGGCATTGCTAGGGGAAAGAGAGAATTGGAATACAAACTTTCTGTCCCCCTGGAGCTTTGTATTTTTCTGTTACTATTACTCAGATCTCTTTCATGCTGCTTCCCTAGCCCAGATTTTCCCCTTTCTCATTATAACTTGTTTTCCTGGTAACCTACCCAATACATGCAGAGATGTCAGCATCTCTCCTAGTTTTCCTCTCCCCTTCTTTGAATCCTTGGCCATTGAGGGTATATCTAATCCATTTTTGGTGATGACCCCATTAATACATCACACTCACATTTATTCACTAATTCCCAGGCACTACATTAAATGGTAGGGATTCGGTGGTGACTGACCTTCATGCAACCCCGATGACCTCCATCTTTATTCTCTCTGCTACTACTTAAAATGTCACACTTTTTTAGATATCACTCAGACCTGTAAGATATCTGCCTATAAGATATCAAACTAATGTTCCACTTTCTAGCCACATTATCTTTTTTCTCTCTCATCCCTACATTCTATGACATCTTCATTCTCATCCTGTTGGTTAGTCTCTTGTTCATTCTTTCTTCTCTCAGTTCACCCCAGATCTTCTGATCACTCTTTTCAATGACAATCAGTCACACTGAGAATTCATTTCCTCTACCATTTAAATTATTCTTCTCATCCTCATCTCTGGGCAATTTCCAATCTCTATTCTTTTTTTCTTAAGCTGAATCCCAGGTTGTGAAGCCTAATTTGGCTTGTTGCACAGTCAGGGTTAGTGATGGACTTGGGGTTATACATCCTATTGGCTCCTGAATTAAATACAGATCCTTCAGCTTGGAAGCTGACGCCATTTGTAATCTGACTCCAACTTGGCTGTAACCTCTTAATCAAATTCTATCCTCCAGTCACCCATCTCTAATTGTTGTTCTTCATACATGCCTGGCTTTCCTGATTTCTTTACTTCTATTCATTACTTTCATTCTGTCTTGAATTTCTATTTATCCTTTTCTGTTTCTTAAAATCCTAACCATTCTTCCAAATTAATCTCAAAAGTGATTTGCTTCATGAAGACTTTTCTGATGTCCCAACTAGAAATTTTTTTCACCTCTTTTCAACTCCTCATAGGATTAAGATCTAAGACTGGAGTAGAATTCCAGTGTTGCCATTTACTGGTGTTTGGCTATTGTACAAGTCACTAAAACTCTCTGAACTTTAGTTTCCTCCTCTGAAAAACAAAATGAAATTATCTACCTTAGAGTGTTTTTGTGAAGAAAATAAGTATCACAATATGTTTAAAGTACATGCAATAGTGTCTTGGATGATTATCATTACAGTTATTAACATCCTTTTAGAATCTTTTATGGCTATTACAATTGTCTGTTGCATACTATAGATATTAGTGCATTGATCTATTATCCCATCTAGATTGAAGCTGGATATTAGGTCTTACTCATATTTAGCTTACCCACTTTATCTAACAATTTTTCTTTTATATGAAAGGAGCCTATTATATATTTGTGCAATCAAAGGATTCAAGGAGGGTGAGGACTTTTTACATGAAATGGATTAGTAGTAATAAAAAGTAGAACAAAACTGAGTAATATGAGCAGGTAATTCTGGGAGTAGGAGCTGAGAGGTAACCTTTATTGAGAATCCAGGGACTATGCAATTCCCTAACATTTCCAGATGTTAATTAATGAGTGTCATAAAATTCAGCGAACATGGGTTCGCCAGATGCTTCTAGTTTTCATCATAAATTAATATATTAGCATTCTGTCAACACGAAATGGTTTGGAGATTAATGTAGAAGAGAGTTTTTTCTAATGGAAGAAGAGTACGTGGAGCTGGCCTGGGGGACGAGTGAGCCTGGAGAGACTGGAGGTAATGGGGGCTTGTACACCTAGAGGGACCGAGGGCCAAGGTTTGCAGTTGGACATGAAAATGTTGTGTTCAAACACTGCAAAGAGGAAATCTTGGCTGGAAAGTGGGGCCTGATTCTATTCCTTCGTTTCCTTCTCTGGACTGTTTCTCAGGCATTGGAAGAGAACAGTCTGAGCTTTAGGGGTTGCCAAAGTGAAAACTGAGGATTCTTCCTATTGCAGAAAGAAAGACTCTGATGTCAGGATGTAGGAAAATGAACCCTGGGTCTTCGGAACTGGGTGCAGTTCTCCAGGTGAACCAATCACCACTGTTGCTGAGAGGCTCCTGGGTGCCTTTCTGCCAGTGAAAGTTCAGGTAGGGGTGGCAGTTCCTGTTTGGGGGTCTATGGAAGGTTGAAGATGGGGCAGGAAAGATGATAGTATGTTGAAAAGAAGCAAGGCCAACTGTGTGGCTCTGTCAGTTGGCATGCAATAAAGTTTGCCCCCAGAGAGGATAGGGAAGAAGGCATTGGCAGTACTAGAAAGAGGATCCGACTTGAGCTACACAAAGGCAGAGGTATGAGATATAATTGAAAATTACTGGGGGAATTAAAGGATATCTTCAAGATACCTGCTAAGGCCTTCAGTATTTACAGAAGACATAAAGTCATAATAACCATTAAGAAAGACTGGATGTGAAGAGACTGAAGTAGAATATGGGGTAGAACTGGATTTGGGTTCTAATATAAAGAATTATTTGCTTTGTATTCTGTCAGCTGTAAGGAAATTTCAGAGTATTTAGATGGAAAGAGAAAATGGAGGCATCGAAAGTTACTGATTATCACCCTGATATGCAGTTGTTTAAAACTAAAGGTACAAAATCTTAGACTGATGGCAGGATCTTATGGGAAAAGAAAAAAGGGGCTAAGATGGAATTTAAAAAATAAAAATATGTAAAATATGGAACCATATTTATGATTGCATATCATTTGAAAAAAATATGCTACTACTGGTGCAGATAGGGCAATTGAGAGGACATACATTTGGAGGAGGTGAAGGGTAGGTGATAACTTTGGGTCCCAAAATGCTAAATTTGAAATTTTAGTATGACTTACACATATAAAAGCCCAGTGGAGAATTTGAAATATGTGACTGCCACTTGGGCTTAGAAATACAGGTTTCAGAGGAATCAACATATGACTAATGATGAAGCAAAAATGGATTATCTCTTTCAGTGGAAGAGAGAAGAGAAAAATGGTCAGGGAGCCAGGTGCTGACTTGAGGGAGTATTTGCATTCATGGACTTGGAGGTATGAGAAGAGTGTTGGAGTTGGGGGAAGACGAAAGGGAGACAAAAAACAATGTTTGACAGAGAGAAGGATGGTGCATGCTGTGTCATGGAAACCAAGTTAGCATCAGTGTCGAAGAAGCAGTATCCAGTGGTATTAAATGCATCAGAGAGATCTAAGTAGAATGGATGCTGAATTTAGCAATAAAATCTTCATTGTTGACCTTTGAAAGGCAATTTTTGTAAAGTGAGTATGACAGAAGCCAAGTTTCAGGGAATGATGGAGGGAGAACGAGGAAGGGAGTCTGTTTCTTTAAGGTTCAGTAATTCTGACAGAGAACAAAAGGACAGAAACAAGATTCTCTGCAGGAGACTCAGGATCCAATGTGTATTTCCCACATAAATTATAGATTGTCTTTTCTTGACTGAGTGGCTACTGCATCTCTGTTTCCCACCCCATAACATTTCACCCAACAGCAGAGAAATATCAGTGTCCACCTGAGATTATGATTGACCTTTCTACCACAGGAGCTCCTTCCCATGCTAAATGCCAGGCTCGCTGCTGCAGACTCCTACCTCCCTTTTCCAATCCTGGCAGCCTCATAAACTGGCTGGTCATTTTCCAGGTCCTGTTGATACACGGGAGTCTTTTCTGGGTCCCATTGCACTGTTCCTAATTTCGGGGTTCATTTAGAAAAGAAAATTTTTGCTTGTTATCTTCTACTTTCGAGTTCAGTGAGACATCTAGACCATGTTACCTCACTGAATTCTCACTTCTAAATTCGGGATTCACCTGGAACTACTCTCTAGAATGTCACCATATTATTATCTCAGACTCTATCCTTCTCAACATCCCCATACTATTGCACTTCTTTTCAAACCACTCATCTTCATAGTTTTTATAAAATTTATCCTTCATTGTTGAGACGAATTTTTTGTCTATCTTTATTTAAATATAACATTTTTATAAAATTTATTATTCATTGGAATCCACTGGCCACAGCTACCTCCTTGCTGTTCACAATCCCTTCATGACACCAGCATTTGGGGGAAGAGATGTGCAAAAAAAAATTATATATATATATAAAATGACAAGGACTCAGTACAACTCTATCTTGATTACGTTGAAGAGAAAAGTTCCCTTCTTTATGTATGGGAATGTATTTCTCAGTCTACACTGATAGAGAATGCACACATTGAAGAAACAGAAACAGATTTCTCACTTCTGTGGCTGGAAAAGGTCTTGGCTAGAGCTTTGTTGGTCCACTATTGTTATCTTGTCTTTCCCTGTGCCATGTTTCTGTCCATGACTAGAGTTCATGTCAGAACAAGAATTTTCCCATGCTGACCCATCCTACTGGTATTCCTAAAATTTCAGGATACAGAGAAAGAACCTCACAGAAGCTGACACAGCTCACTTTTCTGGGTGTCTCCAGCTTTTGTGAGTGATGTCATCCACATCTTAGCTTCAGCAGGGAATGCCATCATCAGAGCTCTCACCCACATTGGCCGTGCACTGTTTCCTGAGCATGCTGGCTAGCTCAGAGACTGTATGCACTGGTCCCTATTCCACAGTGCTCTCTAGTCTCACAGCTCAGAATCAGGCAATCTTGGTCTCTGTTACCTTGTTCGCCATCTGCTGTGTGGTTGCCTGGATATTTCTGAGATGCACAGTCTTTGCGAACAGGGTGTGTGCTCAGTTGGTGTGCAGTGCCTTTTGCATTGGCCTGATCATGGTAGTTATTCAGATGACATCCATGCTCCATTTGTACCTCTGTGACACTGTGGTGGCCTGCTTCTGTGACTTTCTTCTTGCCATGAAACTATTCTGCAGTGACAATACTATCCACCAAACAAACAATATTTTATTCGCCAGGCCTATGCGCAGGTGTCCACGGATTTGATTTGTATTGCCTATGTGGACATCCTCATCAGCTCCACCATGCTCAGGGTTGCCTCACTGGGGGCTTTGCCCCCAGTACCTCCCATCGCACCAGAGTCATTGTATAGTATGGCTGTGTATCTATTGTCCGCCTCAAGCACAAGCAGATGAATTTAATGGAAAATAGACCTGTATCAAAGAACTACACCACCCTCAATCTGACGCTGGACCCTGTTGTTTACAATCTAAGGTACACGAAGGCCGAGGATACCATGTACAGAGTTGTGGACAGAAGCATTTCTTAACAGATTGATTCATTTCATCAGGAGACCTTTAGTCCAGAGCAATATTTTTCTTGCCTACAGACATTTTACATCTCACAAGTAGATCAAATAGAAAACTTTGGTCTGAATTGATTGACACTTACACTGCTTTTCTACTTAAGCTCTAGAAAGAAGGCAGAAGCTAGGATTTCTCCTCAGGGTGTACATTATTGCAGAGGTGGACAACACTCCAGAAGCACTTTGACAACTTATTCCTACGCGTGAGCGATTTGATTGAAGATCCTCCCTGCTTCCACTTCATATGGCCATTTGGTGCTTGACTTTTGTCTTTGAGTGGAACAAACATAGTGATGATGATGGCAGTGGTAACTTCAGTTAAAGAACCCTTGGGACCACCTGAGACTTTCCCCAGCTTCATGATTTCAGTCTTAGAACCCTTAATTGGCATTTCAAAAAGGCTTTCCCTGCCATGTGCTGATTGGAAAATACATAGTTTCAGAAAAAAGAGGTCCATGAATCCATCCCCACTGGCCACTTAAATAGTGTGTATTTAGGTGGAGTACTCTTTACTTCTGTAGCAGGATAATGTGGTTTAAAGATCTTTTAAACCACATTATTGTTGCAGCCCCAGAAGTTGAGCAGAGGGAGAATAGACGGGGAACTCCTCTCAAAGAATGATGCCTTTCATCTAGATGTCCTCTTCGTAAGCATTTTTGTTCTTGTTCCTTGAAAGCTTTTGAGAATTGTTGATTCCACAGCGGCTGCATGGTAACTATTTGGGATGGTGGTGATGACTGATTCTGGGTGTGTGGCTTTGGTTGCTCTTCTCTAAGTGTGGGCTGCAATTTTCAATGAACTAAGCTCCCAAAGGCCCATTTTCCATTCTGCTGGGTGGGAGGGTGGGAGAATAGCAGTGGGGTGGGGGAATAAAAGTTTATTTTTGTCATTTATCTTTTACCACTAGAGTTTTTGTTTTGAAAAGCACATCTCTGCTCTTATCTCACCCTTTTTTTTCTTGAATGTGTAGTTATATGTATAATTAGGAAAATTTTTATATATATCCACTGTGAGACAGAGCTAGAAGGTACATTGCAGATGACAAGATATAGTGGCATCTATTTGCACACACTTCTATGTTTTGGGAATAAGTAACTCATTGTTATTTCAGCCGCAGCATCAACTCTTTCCATTTTCTATCATATACTTTTTCCATATTTTTAAACCACAGAAGCAGGCCTAAAACACATTTTTGGTGATCTGTTATTTTCTCTCCTTCCAGAAGACTGCTGGAGATCATTTGTTCCAGACATGGTGGGTGCCTTCTTCTGGAATTTCCCTGTCCTCTCACTTGGCAGAACTGTATATGTTACTAGGTGATGTAAGTATATCGGCGATGATCAACACATGATGTACCTTTAGGGGTGGTTCTGAAGCTGAGGTCCTTAGATCCCCAGGGAGTTTTTGAATGAGTTTCAGTGGGTTTGTGGACTTTCTGAAATTGTGTGCAAAATATTCCAAGTGTAGACACATGTGCATTTTTAAAATCAGATTTCCAAAGAAGTCTTTGATTTATCAAAGGTAAAAATATATTGCTCTAGAGTTCTGCAAAACTATTTGACAAAAATTTACAATAAGAAGTAAATTTTATATTGCAACACTGTATGCATACATGCATGTACTCAGATATAAATACATCTTAATCAAAGGTATCATAAAACAATACAAAAGCTTATAACAGGAAAATCCTGGAATATTTGAGAAATAACAAGAAGTCCTGGGAGACTAGAGAGGAGTAACTAGAGGAGAGAGTGATAGAAAATATATTTGAAGAATTTGGGTTTCATCAATGAAGAAAATGGTAGTGGCTGCCATCATCATCACCATTATCATCATCATCATCAACATCATCAACAGTTACTCTCTTCTCTTCTACTTTCTATCGTACCCAGGCAAGGCCGATTGCTCCTTCATTTCTTCTTCTACAGAACTTCATGAATCCCTTTAATATTTTAATACTTATTGTGGTGTTATTTCTATTTTTAAAAAGGTGTATCCTTCTTTCAACAGAAAATTTTGCCATACATCCATTCAAAATATAAATGCTCAGTATTTATGATGTTATCAGTCACTCTCCTAAGCCAGGTAGAGTAGGTACCCTTAACAAGCTCAGGGTCTCAAGAGAAAGAGACTAGCATGTAAAAAAATGTGTAGAAGCTGGGGTAAGTGCACAACGAGGCAGGTAATGGTGGTAGAGACTTTTGGGGTGAGGGCTCGATCAGAAGGAATGAGCACTCTGTTCTACTTGGGATAGTCCAGAAAGAGGATGAAATTAGAATGCAGACATGTTTTCAACTAGGTGAACTGAATTTGGGTAGGGTGAGAAAGAGTATGGCCAGCAAAGGGAATGGTATGGCTGGCACAGAAACTTGGAAGGGGATGATTGTTAGAAGGCCATGCAAACTGGCATCTATCTCTGCATGCCTGTACCCAGCACAGGGCCTGACACATTCCAGGGTCTCAATACAACTCTAGATGGAAGAACTGGTGAGCACTTACAAAGCACAAGACCTGTATTTGTGCTTCCTGGCGTTCTGTAGTCAGTAAAGCACCTGGACACATTTCTTCTTGGCCACGTGTAGATTCTATTTATCTGAGGGTGAAAACAAAAAGAAGAAAAAAAAATAACACACTAGAAAAGCAAAATCCCATGGGCATTCTTTTTCTCTATTAGATCACTCTGTAGCTTAGGCCAAGTTCTTCTCCTCCTTCCATTTCTCAATCTGTAACAAACTGATTAGGGAAGAAAAGAGCTGCAGCAAATCCAACAATAAGTCAAGCAAATCTTTGTGAGGAGTACAAGTGCCTTTGGAAGAAGAGAGAGAAGTAGCAGAAGAGATGAGCCTAAGCTGAAGGACCAAAAAGTAAAGCCTAGCACACAGACCGAAGTTTTCAGAAAAGAAGATTCAAAAGGTACTAGACCCCATTTCAGTCTGCTCCTGCTGATGTGTATATGTGTGTGTGGGGGGGTAGGGTAGGATTGGGGGAAGGGAACTAATATTTGAAGGTCTAAAATGTGGCAAACATTATAGCAGAAAATCATGTTACTGAATGATAATTCCTAAAATGTATATAGTATTATCTTTTACATTCATTTTATATTTTGTAATATTTGTATTTGTGATAAATAATAATAAATTTTGTAATAAAATATTTGTAATATTTATAATACTTCTGCAAGTATTATTTCCCCCATTTTACTACTATTATTACTACTACTGTTGCTGCTGCTATTAATATTATCACTACTGGTAGAGCTAACCTATTATGAGCAGATACTGTTCTAAATTGTTTACCTGTATTTTCATGTATTTATTTATGCATGTACATGACACAGACAAGGATTAGGAAGAACTGGGCCTC
The DNA here is from genome assembly GCA_963575035.1 of Avahi laniger. Taxonomy (NCBI): domain Eukaryota; kingdom Metazoa; phylum Chordata; class Mammalia; order Primates; family Indriidae; genus Avahi; species Avahi laniger. Next base: position 4,926 of record CAUYSK010087710.1, on the reverse strand, counting down.
AGACCCAGAGACTAACTCTGAATTCCATATCCAGACTTACACACACACATACACATGCCTCACTTATTCATTTGCCCAGGATATCAGGGCAACACACGTTACCTAAACATCTGTACCCTCATATTATGCTGAAATTAAAAAAAAAAAAAAGAATGAACTTGGAATAGCATTCATTCCCAGAATCATCCAAGATATTGATTATAGTCTTCTAAAATTGTAACCAGAAGACCTTGCCACACCATGCTGTGCCTGAATTTTTGGTTTGTAGGACACTGACTTAATGAATGAATTTGTGTTGTCTTAAAAAAAAAAAAAAAGAATAATATATAAGTAACTTTACAGATAATTGAGCATATCCTTTCCGTGCTAAAACATATCTCAGTTCAAGCATTATTAATAGAAATTTCTCAACAATATCTTCCTCTTCTTTGCCTTTATAAACAAAATATACATACTTAACAGTTTCCTTAGATGTTTACTATGTCTTAGGTTGTGGTACATTAATATATACAGAAATTTCTAAGGTACATTGGAAATGCTGCCTCTATAATAAATTACCTGTACATTACAAATAATTTTTTTGATATTTTAGAAAACAACTTTATTGAGCTAGGATATATATATATATATATATATATATATATATGCCAGGAAATTTGCCATTTAAATGCAAAATTTAGTGGATTTTAATATATTTACAGAGCTGTGCTACAATTATCAGAATCTTATTTTCTGACATTTTCATCATTCTAAAAAGAAACCCTGTACCTAGTAGTAGTCACTCATTACCGTGAACCCCTATCCCTAAGCAACCACTATTCTACTTTCTGGTTCTATAGATTTGCCGTTTCTGGACATTTTATATAAGTGGAACAATACAATATGTGGTTTGTGTGACTTCTTTCATTTTGCATAATGTTTCCAAGATTCATCCAATGTTTAGCATGTATCAGTACTTTGTTCCTTTGTATGCTTGAAAGATATTCCATTGTATGGATATATCACATTAGTTGATTTTTGGTCGTTAAACCAATCTTGTATTCCTTGGATAATTCCTACTTGGTTATAGTGTATAATTTTATATTGTGCTGGATTTAGTTCATCAGTATTCAGTTGAGAATTCTTGCATCTATATTCAGAAGAGATACTGGTTTGAGTCTTGTTTTCTTTTGATATCTTTGGTTTTGGTATGAAGGTAACACTAGTCTCATAGAATGAGACAGGCAAATTGTTGCAAAGATAGTAAATGAGGTCTTGTATACCTTTCATCCAATTTTCTCCAGTGGTTCCATCTTACATAACTATAGTCCAATTTGAAAACCAGGAATTTGACATAGGTACAGTGTGTGAGTGTGTGTGTGTGTGTATGTGTGTGTAGTTCTACATCATTTTATCATGTGTAGATTTATATAACTATGACTGAAGTCTCTTTACCCTCCTTATTTGTAATATATTTATCTTAAATAGTTCTCTGCCTATATTGAAAACCATACTAGACAGTGTTATAATTTTTGCTTGAACTGTCAAACATAACTTAGAAAACTCGAGAGTAGATGGAAAGTCTATTACATTCATCTATATTTTTGCTCACCATGTTCTTTCTTCCTGATGTTCCAAAGAGTTTTCTTTTATTACTTTTCAATTTAGAGAACTTCCTTTAGCCATGCTTTTAGAGTAGGTCTGCTGGTGAAATAATCTCTCAGTTTTCCTTTCTCTCTGAATATACCTTGATGTCTATTTTATTCCTGAAGATTACTTGTACTAGATATAGAATTCTGGGTTTACAGTTCATTTCTTTCAATGCTCAAAAAGTATTGTGCAGTTTCTTCCTGTCCTCCATGGCTTTTGAGAAGAGATCCACCGTCATTCAAATCATCTTCACCATTTCTCTCTTACTGCTTTCAAATTTTTTTTTTAGTCTTTTGTTTTCAGAAGTTTGACAATGATGTTTTTTGGTGTAGATATTTCTTGATTTATTCTGTTTACGGTTTGCTTATTTCAGCTTCTTGAGTCTGTAGTTTATGTCTTTAACAAATTTGGGTAACTTTCAGTCATTATTTCTTATAATACCTTTTTAGTTTCTCTCTCTTTCTCCTCTTTCTCTGGGACTATGATGATATCAGTGTTAGATATTTTGTTATGGTCCTACCTGTCCCTTAAACTCTGTCCATTATTTTTCAGTTGATTTTCTCTCAGTTGTTCAGACTGGGTACTTTCTATTGTTCTGTGTTCAAGTTCACAGATTCCTTCTAATGTTCTCTACATTTTTCTGTTAAGCCTATACTTTGAGTTTTTGAATTTTGGTTATTGTACGTTTTAGTTCCAAAATTTATATTTGGATTTTCTCTATATCTTCGATTTCTTTGCTGAGACTTTCAGTTTTTTGCTGAGACTTTTTCCTTATTCATTTGTTTGAAGCTTGCTCATAATTGCTCACTGAAAAATTTTATGATGACTCATTTAAAATCCTTGTCAAATAATTCTAGCATCTGTTTCATGTTGGTATTGTCATCTGTTGAAGTCTTTCTGGATATTAGTATGAAGAATGATTTTTGATTGGAACCTGGATATATTTGGTATTATGTTACAAGACTCTGGATCTTATTTAAAACTTGTATTTTAGCAGATATCTTCTGACACTGCTCTGATAGCTAAAGAGGTTGCTACCATTTGACTGCCAGGTGGAGTTGAAAGTCCAGGTTCTCCACTCATCCTCTGTTGACAATAGGATGATGGCGGTGCTTGGTACTTGCAGGGTGAGGATGAGAGTTCAGGCTTTCCGTTAGACCTGAACTGATATCAAACTGGCTGGAAGAGGTGGGAGGATGCCTTTTTAACTGCACTCCATGAGGCTTCTGCTGACACTGTAGGAGGTGGCCTTGTTACTGATGAATGGTGGTAAAAATTCTGACTTTTCATTAAGCCTCCTCTGATACTATCCCTGTAGGGAGGCATAGAACTACCTTATTACTACTGCAAGGGGCAAAAGTCCAAGCTTCCTACCTGATCGTCACTGAGACTACTGGGAATGGGTTGTTACTGTCTAATACAGATGAAATTTCTGGTTACCCATATAGGCCTTTTTGACACCTCTCCAGTGGGGTGTTAGGGTGTCTCATTACAGCTTGGCAAGGATGGAAGCCTAGGCTCTCCACTTGCTCTTGCTGGCAGGGGTGGGATGGGGGAAACAGTATTTTATTCTGTGGTAATTTGCTGGAATAGAGTAGTTATTGTCCCAAAATTTTACATCTTGTTAAGTTGCCCCTTCTTGAGCCTTTGTCCAGAGAAAGCAGACTTTTCTTGGGGCTTTCTTGCCCTCACCCACTGGAATTTCCAGGTTTCTGGCTTCTCTAGTTTCCAATCTGGTATATAAGAGGCAAAAAGAAAACCCAAAGGACTCACCACAGTGCCATTCCTCATTCCTATGGTCCATAGCTGGTCTTCCTCATTCTCTCCACCTTTCGGAGCCTTTTAATGTTTGTTTTATATACAATTTTCAGGGTTTTTAGTTGTCCTTAGTGAGAGAATAGGGAAACATACTTCTACTTCATCATCCTGGAAGTGGAAGTCTTAGGTATTGTTTTAAAATTAGGCAGAAGTTTTAAATGTCTATTTCACCAGAGAAGATATATGGATAGTAAGTAAAAGTAAATGAAAAGATGTTCAATATCATTAGCCATTAGAAAAATGCAAATTACAGTTGTAGTGAGATACCATTAGACTCCTATCAGAATAACTAAGATTGAGGAGATTGACCATATCAAGTGTCAGCTGGGATGTGAAAGGGTAGAACTCTCATACACTGCCTGTGGGACTGTCTAATGGTACAACCACTCTTAAAAAAAGGCAATTTCTTAAAACAGTTAGATGTATACCTATCATATAATCTAGTCATTCTATTCCTGGGAATTTACCAAAATGAAATAAAAGGACATGTCCATACAAAGACTGGTAAATGAATGTTAATAGCACTTTATTTTTAATATCCTAATGGTGGAAAACACCCCCAAATTGATCAATAGATAAACAGATATATGTAGTGTGGTATATCTATAAAACAGAGTGCTACTCATCAACAAGAAGGGGGAAAACAAACCAGAAAAACAGCAACTATTAATACAGGATGCAACACGGATGGATCTCAAAATATTTATTTAATTCTATTTATTTAAAATTCTAGAATGTGCAAACAAACCTACATTGACAGAAAGTAGGTCAGTGGTTGCCAGGGGGAGGGTTTGAGGAAGGTAGTGGCGGGAGCTCAGTTACATAAGATCACAAAGAAACTTTTGAAGAGAAGACTATATTCACTATCTTTATGTGGTGATCGTTTCACAGGTATATATGTGTTGCCAAAATTTATCAAATTGCATACTTTAAGTATGTTCAGTTTATTGTATGTTAATTATACCTCAATAAGCTTGATAAATAAATACATAAATAATCTTCTGCAAAAAAAGAAATAAAATAAAATTTTCTCTGTTAATAAATATAAAGAAAAAAGAGAAGACATATGCAATTATACCATCTTTCATAGTTACCTATATAATTACCTTTGTGAACCTTTTGGTTTTCTTTCCCCCTGTGAATGCAAATTATGTCTGATGTCAATTCCAGCTTAAAGAATTTTCTTTAGTATTTTTTGTAAGGCAGAAACAAACCCTCTGTTTCTGTTTACCTAGGAATATGCTTATTTTGTATTCATTTTTGAAAGGTAATTTTGTTTCATAGAGGATTCTTGGCTGACATTTTTTTTCCTTCAGAAATTTGAATATCCATCCCACTGGCTTCTGGCTACAATTGCTTCTGATGAGAAATCTACTATTAATCTGATGGGGATTCTCATGCATATATATTATGAGTCATTTTTCTCTTACTAATTTCAAGATTTTCTTTTCTATCTTTGGCTTTTAACATTTGACAATA
>CAUYSK010087707.1:0-23692 GCA_963575035.1 Avahi laniger | reverse complement strand
CGCTCTCCTGGAGTCCCCCAGCAAGTAGCACCTGGGGGGGCTGGCAGGTAGGGAGCTCGCAGTCTGAGTACCCCTCAGTCTGCTGTAGGGCCCCAAAAGGAAAGGTCCCGTTCCTTGGAGATGCCTCCGTGTGATGGCTAAATTGTCTCTCTGGGCACCCACGGGTAGGGAGGGGGAAGGAGAGAATGGAGTAATATGGCATCTGCCTCTAGGCTTGGGTCTGTGCCCGGGGAGGTGCCCCGAGGGGGCTGGGAGCCTGGCACTGAGTCCACAAGAGGCCACTGCTCACTGGCGGCAGCCATCTCTGGGCTGGTGTGGGCAGGTCTCTCCAGCCTCTCAGGAGCCCACCAGCAGTCCGAGATGCAAGGGAGGGTCAAGTTAACCACTCCACCTACCCTTGTCGCTCCTCTCCAAGCCTCTCGGGACCTTTCTCCTTCCAGTTCTCCTCCGCACCTTCTTCCCGTGGAGTCTCCTGTAGTTTCAGGCACCCTTCCTTCTGACCCTCACCCGATCTATGTTTCTCTGCTAGTTTATTTTTTTCTCTTTCTTCTAAAATTTGTCTTTTTTGCAGAGACACTCCGACTGGCTGCTTTTCTCATCTGCCATCTTGGCTCCTCCAGATTTTTCTTTTTAACCTTTATCAGTTACAGGGACAGATCTTTCCTAATTCACACCTGAAAAATATTTTCTTACTCACAAGAGTAACCTTAAGTCATAGTTTCTCACTTCCTAGGGATTCAAGAGATATTTCCTCCCTTTAAAGCTAGAGAACGATTTCTTTACCTTAGTTGTATTTCCACTGAATCCTAGCTGTCCCCCTAATTGGACTTGGCCACCACCGTGGTACAGCAGGGTGAGGCACCTCAACTTCTGTCTCTTCAACATATTGACTTCCACTGCTCTCTGTCTCTAGCTTCCATTCTGCAGTCAAGTTTGAGAACCAACTTTAACACCTTCAAAGAATCATACTCGATTTTATTTTGCCCCTAACTTTTAATCAAGAGATAATATATACAATGTGTACATAAAGCCTCTGAATATCTTTGTAAACTGTACTACTGAGGTCATTCTCTATTATCTTGTACATTATCCCTTACTTATAAATTTTGATGTGATATTTGTAGTTTGATGCTAAGAAAAATTTATATAAAATGATATAGTGTGTCATTTTCTTTATTAAACAATGAAAGCTTTGCCCTTCTATATTTTGGGAGGAAGGAGACTGCTACTCACCTCTTCTCATCCCAGGTTCCCTTTTGATCCCATATCTCTCTTCAGAGAAACCGAGAGTCACTAATTTGATTGATCCAGTGTTTTAGCTTTTTGTCACTGCAAAACAAATGACCTTAAGCTTAATGTCTTTAAACAACAGTCATTTGTTAGCTAGCAGTTCTACAACAGATCAGAGGCCCAGGTAGGCTCGGTTGAGTTCTTTGCTTGGGATCTCCTAAAGCCAAAATCAAAGTGTCATCTTTGATGTCTTATCTGGAGGGAGGCTCTGGAGAAAAACTTGCTTTCAAGATCTTTTATGCTATTGGCAGAAATACATTTCTTTGCATTTGTAAGATTAAAGTTCCTGTTTCCTTGGTGGCTGTCAGCCAGGATGGGGTTGGGGGGAGGCGGGTAGAGGGATGTACTTTTGTCTTCTAGAGGCCACCTGTATTTCTTCGTATTTGGCTATTCCATCTTCAAAGCCTGCAACAGTAGGTCAAATCCTTCTCATCCATTGAATCTCTGTGACTTTTTCTCCTGCTACCAGCCAGAGAAAATTCTGCTTTAAAGGCTCATGTGTTTAGGTGAGGCCCACTCGGATAATCTCCATATTTTAAGGTAATCACAGAAACAACACCAGGAGACAAAGGTCATGGGGATCATCTTAGAATTCTGCCTACCACATCCAGAGGGGCATCCATTGGTCTGAATTTCACTATCAGGTTGCTTTACAGACAGAAACCCAGTTTCCTCGTCCTCGCTCCATTTTGCTTTGCTATTTGCTACAACTGAGGGCAAATCCTGTCTCCTGGAGGTGGAACAGCCATGCCAGCAGTTCAGTTTGAATCAATGGCTGGCTATCCATCTCGGTTGCTAATGACGCTGTCCTTGGTAGCCCTGTCCTGGGAGGACTAAGGGCCAACTCAGCTGGTGTAGCAGTAGCTCTTGGTTTTCCATTCCATGGACAGACCCACACCCCAGGATCCCCAGGAGAAGAGGAATGACAGAAGGAGTAGAGGCCCAACACCCTGCTGCAAATTCCTTATAATTACCTTTCCTTATTTGTCTTGGCTACCAGGAAGGTTAAAACTAAATTGTGTCTTTATTTTTACTTGCAGTGAAAACACTTAGCTTGTCCTGGTACAACTGTCCTGCCCTCATCACAAGGTCCTTGTTCTTTTATCCTTTTTAATAGTCCTGTTCAATATGTATCTTACACTGAAGGCACATTCACATAGTTTTTTTAAAGTCAAGAGGTATAGGTAAAGAAATAATGGATAAATTAAGGGGTACCTGAGGAAAATCAACTTAGTTGTCTTCAGTAATCAGAAAGCTGCGCTCACTTTATTTTATTTGTTTTAATTTAACTTAGATCTGTATGACTCAGCTCTTTGCAGAGTGAAATGAAGGTTACATAAATATAGTCTTTAACAGAGAATATCAAGTTATTAATTTTAAATATATTCATAATTTTTAAATAAATCCATAATTTTTAAGAGTCAAAGGGCATAGCTGTTGATTACAGCACCTTAAGCATTTTAATGGTGCTAGCATCAAATGCAAATCTTGACTCTTCTCAATAATTTTGCTGCTGCTATTTAAATAAATACTAAAATTCTTGAATTTGAATTTGATTCTATGTTTGAATCATCAGCACGTGTAGATGGAACCTACTTTCCAGTGGTGTCAGTTCTCATTGGTAAGCCAGCCAGCCCTTGGATTTTAGTATATTAAAAGCAAGTGCCTCCTTCTCCCACCAGGTACAGTTGAGGCTAAGTCAATGCTTCCTTCCAGTGCCCTCCTTCTGTGGAATTTCAAAAGGCTGAGTTTATTTGTTTGTTTTGATGTACAATCCTAGCCCAATTTTTTAAGTATGCCCTTTGGGATTTGATGTTCGCATCTTTTTTTCCCCACAAAAAACGATTATCAGGTCTTTTTATCACGTAAAAAATATCGTTCTTAGTCTGTACACACAGTTCTTGGTTTAAAATAGATCTCGAAGCAACCCAGGGGGTTGTTCTAATGATCTTTTCATTTTACAAGTGATGAAACTAAAGCCTAAATGATGAAACTAAAGGGTGCTAAAATAACTCTCCAAGGTCATAGAGTTGATTAGAAGCAAAGCTAGTACTATATATAACCTAGATCTTCCGATGCCCCGCTCTGTGTTTTTTCTTAAATCATAAATTGAATGCTTTAGGGAATTAATGAGTTTGGTTTTTTAAAGATAAACAAGATTTAAATCAGCATTTCAGAAAGCTCCTTCAAAGGGTAATGAAATACAAATGACAGCAATCCAGGTCCGCGTTGAGCATTCTTTCTGTTGAATCAGGATGCATTTTGCTGATTCTGTGGGGTTTTTGCCAATCCTCTTGCTAATGTCAGTGATTTCCAGAATTTCCCAGTTTTTGTTATGTTGTTCCTTTGTACCTTTCAAAAACTGTCCCATTCTACTGCACTTTTTTTTTTCTAATTTTGTCCTCTTAGCTTTAGGTAACAGAAATATTTTACATTCATTTTTGTACCATTCAAAAATACTTGTCACAGTCCTTAAGCTTACTGATGTTGTACAGCTTATTTGTTATGGCGTATCCGAAAGTTGATTTAAATTTCTCCTTCTTTTTAAGGCTGTGTTTCTGAGTTCTTTCCCAGCCGTGTACTCAGAACTGTTGAAGCTCTTTGATGTCCGGGAAGTGGCCAACTTGGTACAGGACACTCTGGGCAGTCTGCCGACCATCATGCACGTGGACGACTCTCTGCAGGCCATTAAACTGCAGTGCATCGGCAAAACTGTGGAAAGCCAGCTTTATACCAACCCAGGTAGGCCGGCGAGTCTCTTGGATGAAATAATGTCTCTCGAAAGCCCTCATTTACCTCTTGTAGTCATTAGTCAGCAGAAGCAATTGAAAACAAAAAATTAAAAAGGACGTTCTCAAAAGCATTGTTTATTTGGATGGTAAATTTACTTAGGAGTCAAATATAAAAATATGGCTGTTAAAACTTTATTTCTAGAAAGGGTGAAAAGTGATGATTAGATTTTTGATTCTAATCACAACTAGTTGTAGTGTGGAGTGTGCTTTTTTCCTTATTCTAGATCTCTTTCTTTTTAATGTTCAATAAAACTTAACATTTCCTTTCACAGATTCTTACTGGTACTTAAATGATCCTTTTTTGTTTGTCTCTTTTGTGTTTAAAAGTTTTCCATTGATTTGTGTTCTGAAAGTGTACGAAAGTTTTGGTGTACTGTCATTTTTTATTTCGTCCCAACAGCAAGTGATCAGTTACTTAAATTGATTTTGTCATAGTATCTGTTATTAAACTCCATTGCCTCTTGTTATCTTCTGTTTTTTCTGAAGAAAATAATAGACTCAGTACCAACCTCATTTTGATAAGTTTCCATAGACCTCTCCAAGTAAAAAACTTATTAAAATAGACTCTATTAAGAATTGTTGGTGGAGCGCGGTGGCTCACGCCTATAATCCTAGCACTCTGGGAGGCTGAGATGGGTGGATCACTCAAGGTCAGGAGTTCAAGACCAGCCTGAACAAGAGCGAGACCCCATCTCTACTAAAAAAAATAGAAAGAAATGATCTGGACAACTAAAAATACATATAGAGAGAAAAAATTAGCCGGACATCGTAGTGCATGCCTGTAGTCCCAGCTACTAGGGAGGCTGAGGCAAGAGGATCGCTTGAGCCCAGGAGTTTGAGACTGCTGTGAACTAGGCTGACGCCACAGCACTCTAGCCCGGGCAACAGAGCCAGACTCTGTCTCAAAAAAAAAAAAAAAGAATTGTTTTTCCATATGAATGCATTTGTGTGTATATAATTTCCTTTGCAATTAGGTTTCAAATAACAATAAACAGGTTTTTTACATTATTTTATTGTAAGACATTTTAAACATACAGATGAGAACAGAGCATAGTATGGGTAAATGATTAACAAATCTTAAAATTATCATGTATTTGCTTTAGATATTTCATTAAGAATTTCATCGGAGGTACACTCAAGGTCGTCCTGTGCATATTCTCATGTCCTTCATAGAAATTTCCACTGTTAGACAATTATGGATTATTTCCTATCCCTTTGTTTCATAGTTATGAAAATATATGATTTTTATTTTTCAAATTTTTTTCATCTTTTTGTTCTTAAATGATATCATTACATTGAACATCATTCTCTAGAGTGCTTTTTTGATTAATATTATACTTTTATATTTTTTTATGCTACTAGATATAGCTCTAGTTCATTCTTTTTTTACTTTTATATAATATTCCACTGAACAAACATATATATCATAGTTAATTTTTTTTTCTCTTATTGACAAATTTTTGGTATGTTTCTGGGTTTTTTTTGTCTTTTTTAAATAAATAATGCTTCAGTCAGTGCCAAGGAAAATTCAACCTTCTGATTTCTCCAAATAAAAGCATGATCTCATCCTGGAGAAAAGATATTTCTTGTACTGGTTTTCATACTGTGCTACTCAGAGCCCGAGGGGTTCTGTTGCAGTGACTGGCGACTCCCTCCAGGGTTGGGAACAGGCAGTGTAGATGGGAGGGAAGTCCTGACCAGGGATCCCAGTTTAACTCAAGCACCAACTCTGCTTGCACCAAACTAAGAAAAGTTCATTCCTATCTCAGAGGAATTGGTGATTTCTGCCATATTTCTCCCCCACTGGCCAGATAATTCTTTGTTAGGTTAAAGTCTTACACCAAAAGAACAACAGAGATAACCAAAATTGTTTTCAAATGGAAGAAAATTGTTTTGGGAAATAGTGTTCATTGTATGCCTCTCAGAGATGTGCTGGCTGTGGCCCCAGTTCCGTGTTGGTCCCTGACACTCCACAGGCAGTAGAAATCAAGACTAGAGAGATATAGAAAGAGAAGAAGCTGCTGCAATCCAGGTGCAAGAATATTGGGTCTTTGTGGTAGTTGATGAGAATAGTTGTTAGGGTAAGGTGTGGAAGGACTCGTGAGACCCAGGAAATGTAGACCCTGCAGGGTCTGTGCCAGTGCCCTGGAAGAGTGGCTTGGGGTCAATATTGGGAAGCTGGTGAACGCGACCTGATGGCACAGAGGAGACAGAGAAGGGGAAACCCTGCCTGCCCATGTTGTGTGGGACGCTCACTGTGGAGGATAGTCAAGGAGAAGCAGGGCCAGCTCACGATCGACGGAATACTTAGAAGCACACGCAGATGTTCATAAGAGGAAAGGCTTCTGTCACTGTCCCAGCAGGATGCGGCTTGGCCCGGTGTTTACTGACTCATCATGGAAGAAAACAGAGACTGTCATGTATAAATGGCCTGTCTTCATGGAGAAAAACAGGAAATATTCCTGAGAGCCTTCCAACGCTCAAAGTACCCTCGGTTTAAATCACACGGGACTACATAATAGTGTTAGGGAAACCTGTAAAGTGTTTCTAGTGTCTTTGAAGTTGTAAGTCAGAAACTGTGAATTTAGGGGATTGGCGGGCATATCTGTGCTGTCCAGTTGAAAGAGGAGATGTTGGAAGGAAAATAAGATGCGCAGTTCAAATGGCAGCCTCTCAGACAGTGTCTGGGTTGTGGTTAAGGGGGAGTGTGACCCCCACAAGGGCATGGTACTTCTCGCAAAAATAGGCAGATTCTGTCTAACTGGAGGGGAAAGAAGAAGAATATGAAACTGTGTAATGAAACAACTGCAGGAAGAGGTGCCAGTAGTCCACTCAGAATAACAGGTAAAGAGTTCAAACACTTTTGACCTCTCCTTAAAAAACAAAATAAAACAAACAAACAAAAACCCCATAGTTCTTATGGTGGACAAAGATTTTTTTAAGGGATTTTGGAATTGGGTGTCTCAGTTTCTATCATATTTCCCCAGAAGTAACTATATCCAGATGACAAGAAATGGGCAAAAGAAAAATAAAATAAATAACTGTAAGCATAAAAAACATCACCAAAATATGGTGAAATAAGACTAATGTTTCAAATATAGTTATGATGTTGTCATTTCCCATTGTTGCCGTAACAGTAACTACAAACTTAGTGCCTTAAAATAACACAAGCTTCTTATCGTACAGTTCTGTAGAGCAGAAGTCCAAAATGGTTCTCACTGGACCAAAATAAAGATGTTACCAGAGCTGCATTCAACTTTGGAGGGTCAAGGCAACAGTTCCTTTTCTAGCCTTTTATAGCTTTTAGAGGCCACCCACGTCCCTTGTCTTTTGGCCCCTCCCCTCCTCCTTCAAAGCCAGCATTGCAGCATCTTCAAATCTCTGACTCTCATTCTTTTGTCTCTTTCAATTATAAGGACCCCTGTGTTTACATTGTGCCCGCCTCGATAATACAGGAAAACCTCCTTATTTCAAGATCCTTAACTTAATCACCTCTGCAAAATCTCTTTTGCCATAACATGGTCACAGGTTCCGGGAATTAGGACATGGATATCTTGGTGGGAGGACCATTATTCCACCTGTCACATACAGGTAAAAGAAACTGATTCAAAAGCAATGTGGTGGCTTAGTGCCATATAAGAAGGTGGAAATCTAAGATTTTTATTTATTTATTGGAAATAAAAAAACTGAAACACAGAAGTGCTGCAGTTGTGTGAGTGTACGTACCCTGACCAGTTGGAGGTTACAAATGACACTTTCCTGATTGAAATTATAGATCTGAAATGGAAATAAAGTAGGGATCAGGGCATTATGATACATCAGTGAGCTATGTATTCAGCTAAAGACAAAGGACTTGATTCTTAACCTGCCTTATGACAGTTCCTTTTCTCTGCGTAGAATGTGACAAAGACAATAGCTATGCTGAGTTTATTTCTGATCAGCAAAGAATCTCATTAGATTAATATTCAATGTTTAAATCATCTGGGGTCGAGGCAGACCTAGTTAATGCTTTAAAAATTGACAGCTCATTTTTCTCTTCCTCCCCCAAATTTTATTCTTCCTATTTCCTAAAGGCCAGGAATAGAAGGATCTAGATAATTTTGGAGAAAACACCTTTGGTGATGGCAAAGAAAAAAAAAAGTGGATTTGATGCATAGAGGTTGGGGAGGAAGGAGGAAACGTAGAGTTTGGCAGCAGAGAGGGGTAGTTTAGAGGATGGTGCTGAGAGATCAGAGAGGGAGTCTCCCAGACTGAAAGGTCAGATCCTACTAGAGCTATGGGTTTTGCCATTGCTGTACATTTTCCCCTATTGCTTAGCAATTGGTGATTTGTTTAACAGAGGTCTGCAGTCATTGCTGAGCTATTTTGTTACTAAGGAAAAATCATATATGTTTCTACTTGGGAATAATTGAGCAGTTTATCAGGTAAAACCGAGCGCAGATTATAGAGGTAAGTGTAAAGCCCTAAATGTGCTGAGCACATACGGTTGGTGAGAACTTGCTTTTGCTTACAAACTAAAAAATCCAGTATTTTAGGGTAGAGATTTCTTAAGAAAGCAATCAAATGTAACTTTTTTCTTTTTGGCACAAACTATCCAGTCCCCATTAACAATTTTGTGCATTTCACCCAAGGCTGCAATAAAAAATAAAGTGAAAGACGGAAGAAGGTAGACTATCACACTATTTTTAAAGTATACTCTGGGAATTACTGCTTCCCCTGTCCATATTTTAGGTTATAATATAAAGAAAAGATATTTAATAGGTTTATCTTTTCATTTGACAACTTCGAATGAAAAGATAAACCTATTAAATATCTATTCTTTTGAAAACTTCAAAAATAAAATCTTACTACAGTTGATGGGTACCTAGTAGCTTTTATTTCTTAGAACTGTGGTTAAAGTACAATTTAGTGTTGACTTTTATTGCAATGGAAGTGATTAAATTTCTTTCATAGGCCAACATGGTGGCTTATACCTGTAATCCCCAGCACTTTGGAAGGCCAAGGCAGGAGGATCGCTGAGGCCACTAGTTTGACACCAGCCTGGGCAACATAGTGAGATCCTGTCTCTACAAAAAAAAAAATAAAATTATAAATAGGATAAATCAATTTCACACTTTAAATCCATTTGTTTAGAACTTTCTGCTAAGCCAGGGCTTGGAAAGTGGTCGAGACGCCATATAAGGACTAGAGTTGCATGAAAAAGGGCTTCTCTTTTTTCTAGAAGCAGAGCAATAGTACAGGACCATTGGAAAAAGTATGCAGAACTTAGATTATCTTAAAGTAGATTTTGTGTTGATTATCCAATATAAAATATATATTTTTAAAAACTACCTGGAACCTCAAGAAAGTCTTTGGTTAAAAATCATTAGTGTTCTGCCCCCTTCGGTGTAGATCCCCTGCCTGTCTTCCTCCCCCTTACCTGTGTCCCTCTCCCTTCCCCAGGCTTTTCTGAAGGGAAACAGCTCAGGGCGGAACCTCTCTGCAGGTGTGCTCCACCATCGAGTAGCTTCACCGTGGTTTAGTTTCTGTTCTCAGATTTTACGAAAGATTTGGCTACATACTGATTTTGAGTTTCGTTTTTTTAAAGGTATATATCAGCTACAACCATGTTTAAGTGCAAGTTTTTAATGAAGTCCTTAGAAATATGTTTCTTTGGAAAATCGTTTCTACATCTTTCCCTAGATGGGACAAAGATTAAAAATTAAGAGTTTTACGTAACACCTCACTCTGAACATAGAAATGAAGATGAAAAATATGTCTCACTGAAATCGTAGTTGACCTAGGTTTTAACTGTGTTTTTTGAAAATAACTGTAAACTCACACATTTTGGGCCACTCAGGACTCAGTTTCAACTTTGGTCTCTTACCGTGCTTCTCAACTTTTCCATGCCGACTGGCAGCAGCAAGCACATTAGGGGAAAAAGGGCAAAACCTGTGTCTTTTCATGTCTCATACGTCCCTCATGCACATTTGCACAGATCTGCAGGGGGCGGGGAGGAAGGAGGCGGCAGGACGGGTGCCACAGGCAGCTGCTGGAGTTTGCATGGTGGCGGGAATCGCTGCCTTGTAGCGCTCAGGGCAGGCTCCAGCAGGTGGAGTCATTGTAAACTGAACTGTGATGCTTCGCCTCCTGCTGCCTTCCCGTTTAAGCTCTGTGAAAATCTGAAGCCAGAGATGCCAGGCTCTCTTTCAGTTGCCTCTGCTATCCAGCAGAACTCATGATGAAGCTCATTCATTCATTCAACAAGTACTTATTATAGACAGACCCGCACATGTTATATTAGAAATATATTAGAAATATTATAGCAAATTAAACAGATACAGACCTTCTGTCTGCTTATAGTCTAGCTCAAAAGTAGATGTTGAACAAGTAATTATGATAAAATGAGGCTGCAGTTGTGATAGGGGAAGTTTATGGGGTGCCACATAGCAGGGAGATCTGAGCAAATATTGGGGTGCAGTCCACCTGCTTAGCCTCAGTTAGCACTGTCCTTGTGCTGACACAGCTCTCACATTTGTATTTCTAGACCAGGTCTCTCCCAGCTCCACACCTGAGTATCCAGCTGCCCTCTCAACATCTCTATGTGGATGCCTCACAGGCTTCTTAAACTCAGCGCATCTAAAATGGAAATCTCAACTTTTGTCTCTCTCAGCTTACTCCTCCCCGTCTCAGTACACGGCAGCACCATCCACCTGGAAACCACGGGCTGGTTCCTCCTCCCTTTCGCCTTCCCCACCCGTCACGAGACTTCTGTGCCTCCACAGCATCTCTCACACCTGGCCCCGGTCCCCGCAGCCCCGCCGCCTCTCCAGGCCTGCTGCACCTGGTCTGAGCTGCTTCAGTGCTTTCTACACTTGTTTCCCACATCTCCTATTGCCGTATCCATCCATGTAGCCAATGTTACCTCTAGAAACACACCAGATAACGTCACTCCCAGCTTCTACTCACATCCCGTTCTATTCTGTTTGCCGACATGCTCCGGAAAAGATCTTCCAGGGCCTGTGATGTGGTCCTGCCCACCTGCCTCATCCCGTCTCCTTAGTACTTCTCTCTCCCTCTGGAACCCGGTTAATCCATCCTTCATGGTTCAGGCTCTCTCATTTTGTCAAGAAATCTCCTTTCTGTCCCACGCACCCCCTTATCATTCTCAGAGTACACTGTGTTTTGCTCATTGGATCACCCACTGCAACTACAACTAGATAAAGAATTGAGTATTTATTTGTTTAATGTCTGTCTACTTTCCCTCACCCGAGAAGGAAAGGCCCAGAGGGCAGGGACTTTATTTACCTTGATCATGACCATATCTCCAGCTTCCATAGCAGTGCCTGGTGTATAACAGGTGCTTGATAGATGTTTTGGGAAGACTGTGTACTGACTGAGTCATGGGCTAGGGATCAGCTTATAGCAGCAAGAATGAATAATGTTTATTTAAAAAAATGAAAATCATATTGGAAAAGCAACTTTTGAGCTAAGGATGAGCACGAGTGTGACAACAGAATGGGGCAGAGGGTGGGAATAGGAGTCTCGTTCCAGGAGAAGGCACAGCTGACAAAAGTAAGAATTGCACAGAACGTCCATCCATCTTTAGGAAGGATGCCCGAGGTGGAGGAGTCCAGGGTAGGACTGAAGCCAGTGGGTGAGATCAGTAAGCCACATGCCCAGATCATCCTTAGCCTTCCACTGTTGTTTTCCTTTATGATCCTGATGTGTGCTTGAGAATGTGACCCCTGGATCTTCAGTCCTTTCCTCTGAGTGCTCGTCGTCTGTATTCCAGCGTCTGAAAGGCTTGTTCGCACGTTTCGTGGCTGTCTGTGACCTTGGCAGTTGAATCCCTGGTGGTTTTGATCACAGCAGCCCGACCCAGCTCTGATGTCAGGCTCTCTGCAGTCAGCGGCTCTGCTGCAGGCAAAGCTGTGCCGCAGCACGTCCTCCTGCCCCCCTATCAGTCTCCCCCCCAGAGGCTGCCGTGCAGCAGCTGCTTCGGTGTCCCTCTCATGTCCAGCCCCTGCTGGAGCCCAATTTGTGGAAAGTGACTGATGACCTTTGTGTGCCACCATGGGACTCACAGAACTCCCTCCTTTCTGGACAGATGCTGACTTCCAGGATCCTTGTGCAAAGCTTGCGATAGAGGAGGCAAAGGTGTGCCTTTCCTCAAAATTAACCTAAAGGAGGAAATCTACCAGCATTTCTTAGCTGCCCTTCCTCCTTCCTAGTCCCATGCCCATTGGGAATTACTAATGGGAGCTGGCTGCATCCACTCATGTGCACAGACAAAGGAAAAAGTCTTTGAGAGTCATTCCTTTATACACTCAAGGAGACAAACAGCACAGTGAGCTGAATCTGAGATATGCAGTATGAATGTGTGGACACTTTCAAGTGCAGAATGTCCCGGGCACTCTATCGTTAAGTGTACGTTCAACTGGCAGGAGCAGATATTGTTTTGTTTCTGCTTTTTTAGGAGGGCTTACTTGATGGGTCCAGGTGTTTTCTTTTAAAGGGAATAATTAGCATTTCAACAAGTCAGCTTATTTGGCATTTACGCACCAATTCCATCATTTGCACTGGTGACATTGCCCTAGTAATGGAGAAAAAGCAAATCTGCAGGCTAGACAGTAACATATTTCTTTTTATACATGCCACACACGAATTATTTGTCTACCTTACTTTGTTTTTTTGCACTGGATATTTTCTTAACAGTTGGCTGCAAATTGAAATTTTAGAAATCAAATTCCCCTAGCTGCAGGAGCATATCAGATCAGCTTTATCTTCCTTTCTAATTAAACATTACTAGGCAGTGACTCCTGGCACTTAAGTTTTCAGGGTTTTTTTCCTGGTTCTTTTTGTCAAGTAATTGATTTGTAAATAGGTATTTAAGTTCCCTGGTGAGGCTTACTATTTAAAGAAGGCCTGCAATGGATTATTTTACAAGTTGAGATTTTAATATTCTGTATTTGTTTTCTTAAAACATAGAATGCTTTATTTGCCTTATTTCACTTGTTTTGATGGTAAACCTAAGGCCAGACCTCCTTGTGTTGGTAGCCCAGTGGCAGGCATCAAAAGAAACATTAGACTCCAAACCTAACTCCTGAAAGAAATCAAGAAGACAATAAAAAAAAAAATCAGAAATACATTGATAAAGGCACTTTCCCAGTTGTGGATGCTTTGTTTCATTCCTTATGATTTTTATTAGGATACAGAATCAGTTTTATTGATGGATATAGGAAGAAGTTGCTAGAGGAAGAGAAGAGAATAATCAACATCTACAGAGCACTCGCTGTGATCCAGGTGGTGCTAGCTCATATGATTCTTAAAACAGTCCCAGGAGGAGGTGCTGTTGCTGTCCCCATTTTACAGATGACAAGACCTGGGCTAGAATATGATCGAACTGGAATTCTAATTTATGCAGTCTGAGCCTTGGGTCTGCATATAGAAAGAAGGCATCAAATAGACCTTGAACAGGGTCAATGGTGCAAGTCAAGTAGAATTCTTAATTTTGATGAGTGTAATTTATCACTTATCTTCTTTGATAGTTGTATTTTCTGTTTCAGAAATCTCTATCTAACTCAGGGTCACTAGAATTTTCTATGTTTTCTTCTGGAACTTTTATACTTTTAGCCTTCGCATTTAAGTCTGTGATCCGTCCCAAGTTAATTTTTGCATTTGGTGTGAAGTAAGGGCAGGGGTTCATTTGTTTTTTGCATACAGGTATCCAATTGTTCTAGCAACATTTGTTGAAAAAGATTATCATTTCTCCATTGAATTGCCTTGGAACTTGTTAAACACAAAATTATTCAGTGACACACATTAAAGATGGGAAGACAGACTTTACTCAAGGTGAGGGTTGTGGTGATAGCTACAGGGACAACCGCATCGGGATTTTGCAATGGGGGAGAAAGATTGGGTTAAATTCCAAATCCAGCATGGGCGAGTGGGAATTTATAGCCAAGAAACAGGGTGGGGGCAGGTGGATAGGAAATCACTAAGAGGAAACATCAGGGGGAAGGGAGATTCAGGTTAAATTGACCTACCGGAACTCTTGCGGAAGGCAGGCCAAGGTGATCAGACATCCCCTGGGCGATGGTGGCGGCTGAGGAGCCCAATCAGATATCAAGGGTGATCAAACATCGACTTCATATATTGTTAGAATTGATTTGCTAAAGTTTTGAAAAGAGTCTTCACATCTGTGGCTATACAGGAATTTTCTAAAAAGGTATAATCTCGCAGGTTTAAGAGAATGGAAGAAAAGATGCGACAAGAGATGGCAATTTTTACAAAGACAAGTGGCAGTCGACTCAGTGGACAAGAGAAGGCTGAGACGTGGGAATGGTGGGTGTGGTGTGGGAGTTCAGCCAAGGGGCAGGCTAATTTATACCACAGAACCTCAGGCAGGTTCCAGAAAGGACCTGGACTTGAAAATATGAGGCATCTCTGGAAGATTAAGGGTGCCGTGCATATGAAAATTGGTTTAGAAATCTTTATCAGGAATAGTTAGCACCCTGCCCTGTGCCAACCCCCTCCTTTATTTTGTCAAAAAACTGCAAGTTTACTCTCTAGAGAAAGTGAGTGAATGAGATGTGGTGCAGATTCAGGTATGTCAGACACTGCTAAATTTGGGGATGAGGCTTCATTCTATAAACAAGACCTTGTAATTAAACAGAGAGACCCTTGGCGGCCACTTCCTGTCTTGATTTCAAATCACTTAAAGATGGGTTCATGATCCCCAGACAGGAGAGTGGTAGATTCCTCATTAGAGAAACTGACCAGCCCAAGAGAAAACATCTCAGATGCTGAACTATGGGAGGGTCCCTTGATGGCACATCTGGGTGCCTCCCCTCCTGCAGTGATGTACATCTTAGATACTGAACTATGAGGGTTCCCCAGTAGAATATGTGGATATCTCCCATTCGGCAGTGATACTTCCCTAGTCCACGAGCTTGCCTAGCCACACAGAGCTTCTGCTATTTTTTTCCCAGTTAGTATCTTAGTGCCTCACTTGTAATGATGAATGGACAATGAAAGGTCACTGGATACTGCAGAAAAAAACTCTAATGTGAAAAGTAGAAGATAAAATGAAGAAACAGAAAAAAGTAACTTGAAAGAAAAAAATAATTCAGGGTACACAAAAACCATAAAAAATTGTAAGAAAGAGAAGAGTATCTATCCATGAAACAAGAATGTTAAGCTGTGAAAAAAGAACATTCATTCAAGCTGAATGAAGTTACTCACTCCTGTAATCCCAGCACTTTGGTAGGCTGAGATGGGAGGATTGCTTGAGGCCAGGATTTCAAGATCAACCTAAGCAACATAATGAGACCACATCTTTCAAAAAAAAAAAAAAAAAAAGCCAAGCGTGGTAGGGTGTGCTTGTAGTCTGTCTCACCTACTCAGGCAAGCTGAGGCAAGAGGATGGTTTGAGCCCAGGAGTTCGAGGCTGCAGTGAGCTATGATGATGCCACTGCACTCTAGCCCAGGCAACAGAGTGTGAAACTGTCATAAATAAATCAGTAAGTAAGTTCACAGAAATAAACAGGAATGCCTACGTAATGAAAATGCAAGACCTGTTGTTTGAAATTAAGAATTTCAAGCTGGCAGACACAGAATATTACACCAAGCCTGGGGCCCTTCTGAGCACAGGGACCTGTGTAACTGCACAGGTTGGACATCCATGACACTGGCCTTGGGAATGAGAAAACTCTTGGAAATAAAATATTTGATAACATAGATAATAAAATTGAATAGAAGGACTGGAAGATAAAGTACAGAAATCACCTAGAAAGTTGGACACAAAGATGGAAAAAAATTCGAGAGACAGCTCAGGAGACCTGTAATGTAAATGCAGTTTAAGTTCCAGACAGAGGACAGAAAAAACAGAGGGAAGGAAATACTCCTAGAAATAATTCAAGGCAAGTTCCCAGAACTGAAGGACATACGTTTATAGATTGAAGGTCAAGGCAAGGCACATAATTTTAAAATGTAGAATTACCAAGGCTAAAGATAATTTCTCAAAAACGTTCAGAGAGAGAAAAACAAAACAAAACAAAAATTCAGTTATGTACAAAGAGTTGGAAATCAGAGTGGCAGCAAAACCATAATGTTGATCTAGCCAGAAATCGTGATATAACTGTTTTGAAAGGCTTGGGGAGAAAAGAAGGGAGTAAAAACAAAAACAAAAACAAAACTAAGTCTTTATCTATCATAGTAGGAAGTCAGTAGATGGTCTGTCTCAGTGAAAATTGAGGAAATTACAAAGGAAGCATGCAATTCAGAAATTGATGTTCAATTATAGCTTTAGAAAACAATTGAAAAGAAAAAGATACCTATTTCAACTAAGAATCAGAGACCTCTTGAAATCATGGGTTGGCGAAAGAAATTACTGTTTTTCTATATAAACCTCGCAGAATTAGTACTTTTGTAACTACACGTGCTAATAACTTAATAATTAAAATTGGATTAAAAAGTAGATGACGGTTTGCTCGATGTGTGCGTGGGACTCCAGCAGATGTGACTGATGACTCTCTTCTCTTCAGATTCCCGGTACATCCTCCTGCCTGTCGTGTTACATCACCTCCACATCCACTTGCAGGAGCAGAAGGACCTGATCATGTGTGCACGTATCCTTAGCAACGTATTTTGTCTCATCAAGAAAAACAGCTCAGTAAGTAAATACGGGTCATAGTATGTAGTTCCCATCAAATGGCTTCTGGTAATGAAATTGTAATTGTCTACAAAGAGATGGTCCTAAAGAGGAACGCTCTGAGCCTCTCACTTTTATTTCCAGCTGGCTGGACTTCTTACTTCTCCTTGGAAGGAATTTTTTTTAACCTTGTGGGATTACTGTAACCCCGAATAACCTAGGTTCCCTAAACTTGCATTTCAAGGAAGAATTGAATACCGAGTGAGAAAAATTAGAAAGCTCAAAGCCTCCCACATGTGTCTTTAATCTTGATATGATGAATGCTCTGAGGCAAGAATAAATTACTGCTTGCAAAGTGAAGTCGTTTTTGGCCCATTCTGTGAAAGGCTGCATTGTGATGCTCAGAACTTGGCCATGGCCCTTGGGCTGGGTCCCGTGGAAATTGCAGAAGCGAAGGACAGCACCAGGAAATTAGGGATATCTTGCAGTACAACCATTACTCAGCCCCAACAGGGATCTCCAAATTGTTATGGCTTTGGGGATTCCTGTCCATGTGCCTGACTCTTGATGCAATGCAATAGCATTGGGGAGTGCAGTGCCAAAATGAGAAAAATCGTGTGCTTGCTTATAAACAGGACAACTCAAGACTGTTCATGTTCGTGGCTCCAGGGTCTGATGTGAAATCCAAAATCCACATATGGAGAATGTCCTGTTGCAATTGGGTCAACCTGCGACTGTTAATTAAGCATTATGCGCATAGGTAACAGGTTTTACCAAGCAGAGTTTGGCAGTGAGTACTGAGACTCCCATTTCTCTGCTTTGCTGTTGCCTCTGTGCTATGGTTTCCATTTTGTCCTTCTTAGTTATGGTCAGCTCCTGAAGGTCAGTGAGCTGAGATGGGACCCCAGTGGAGGTGTTGGAGATAAGGCCCTAGAAGCATGGAATCGAGTTGGCACTTGAGAGGAAAAGGCTGGAAGCTCTGCATCTAAAAGTGGAATGAGAGGAACCTACACAGAAAGGGACAGTTGACTTTTACCCACCCTGTGATCCAGGCCCCAGGGGTGATCTGGAACTGCATAGAACAGTGGTGAGAGAGAGAAGGTATTAGTTCAACTTTAAAATTCCCTCTATACAATTCAGTAAAGGATAGTCATGCCATGCCTAGAATATTTTTCCAAATTATAATTGCTAAGAGTAAAAAATAAGCTAGATAGTTCACTACACAAAACTGAAAACATATTGGCAGTAGTAGAGGAAATTTCTTTTTATTTCTCCTTGTCTGTTTCAATTTGGAAGTTGCAATCAATTTTTGGACTTAACTAATAAGGAATTCAGAGCAGAAGCCAATTCACTAGGGGGGAAACCTTGGTAGTTTTCTCACAAGTATAAGAAAATTTATCATAAAATTCTAGCCAAAGGCTCTTTCAAACTCATACTTTCTTAAAAGGATTCTTTGCAAAGAGCAATCTCTTTGGTTAGAAGCATTTGGACATAGAGTTTTGTTTTGGGCAGGCGTAGTAAGAACCCGAGTCCACTGCATACGTACAGTCAACGCAGAGCAATGTGGGTTTCTCTCTCAAGTCCTGGGGCTTGGATAGTATTAGCTTTGCTTCAAGAAAGCTCCCATGGCTACTGACCTTAGGTCCACTCTAGCTAGGGGTATTTGCCTAGGCTGAACTCCATTTCCTAAAATTTATGTGCAGGGATCTTTAAAAACCATTTTTATAGGAATAGCCATTTGCACTTAAAATAGAGTTTTGGAAAATGATCAGTGCAATTCTAGTGATGAGAAGAGTAAACGTAAGTGCAATCTGGAACCCAGGACTTAGACTTTAAGAACCAGGACAGGTTTTTAGTGAGGAATCGGGCCCAGAGAGGCAAACTGACTTGCCCAATGTCACATGCCCTGTTAGGCTCTCAGCTGGTGTCCTGAATGAGTCTGCTGTGCCTTCCATGACATCACCCACCTTTTTATTTGTATCTCAGGTATCCATTGCACAGCCAAGTTGTATACTGTTGGGTAAGCCATTAACTGCTTCGAGCCTTTGTTTTCTGTAAAAGGTCATTCGCTTAGGTGAGGTCCAGGTCTCTCAAGTTCTTGAGTACTGTGACCCTTCGATTCTATATTTGGAAACGGGCTTTTATCCCTTTTCCATTAAAGAGAGATTAATATGCATATTAAGCCCCACATTATTTTTTTTCTCTTAAGGAAAAATCTGTGTTGGAGGAAATAGATGTGATAGTGGCCAGCCTGCTGGACATCCTCCTGAGAACCATATTGGAGATCACCAGCCGCCCTCAGCCGTCCAACTCAGCAATGCGGCTCCAGTTCCAGGATGTCACTGTAAGATCATGGAACAGATGGCATATGGAAAAAAACTTCAGTCACTTTGCGGGTGGCTGGCCATAATGCTCTGGGCAATCTGGCTGTGGGAGAGTAACCTAAGAACATTTCAAATTCACATGCAGTTACCTTCATTTTACGAGGAATCTAGAATGTAAAGAGTGTTCGTTAAGAGATCTTAGAATAAGCAATTTTTAATTTCAAAAAGCCAACTTGATATTATTTCTTACTTTGCCTAGTTTAAATTAATCCATGAATTTATATCCCCAGTCAAGCTGGTAACTTTTCATTCTCTTTTCATCTATTCAATTGCTTGAGGAAGTGAGAAGAGTGAAACAGAGCTGGGGCCCCAGGGGACCTGAGTTTTAATTCTGAGTTTTTCACTGTGACGAGTCAGGATCTTAACTTTCCTAGGCCTGTTTCCTTGGCTATGAAATGAGAAGATTTGGCTTGGTAAATTCTGAGGTGCCTTCAAGCACCACTATTTTATGAGTCTAATATAACATGATTCACTTAAAATATTAAGAAATAATATATCTGGCAATTCAAATATATATGTATCTATATATTTGTGTATATATAAGAATATAAAATGGTATAGCCACTATGGAAAATAATGGCTTTCCTATGTATACCATATGTACAATGTATGAATGGCCCAATTTCTTAACACCCTTGTCAGCACTTGATGGTGTCACTTTTCTTGGAGTAGGACCTATTCTGTTAGGTTAAGTAGTGATATTTTATTGTGGTTTTAACTTGAGTTTCCCTGATTGCTTATGATGCTGAACATCTTTTCACATACTTATTTACCATCTATATAGCCTCTTCGTTGAAATGTCTTTTTCCCCATTTTTAATTGGATTGCTTTTTTACTATTGAATTTTGAGAGTTCTTTATATATTCTAGATACCAGTTCTTTTTTCAATATGTGGTTTGCCAATATTCCCTCCCACTCTGTAGCTTGTTTTTTCATCCTCCTAAGAGGGTTTGCAGAGCAAACGTTTTTAATTTGGTGAAGTCCAATTTATTAATTTTTCCTTTTACAGATCACGCTTTTGGCGTCAGGTCTAAGAACTCCTTTTGCCTAACCTGGTATCTTAAAGGTTATCTCCTAGTTTTTTTTCCAAAAAGTATTATAGTTTACTATTTTACATTTAAATCCATTATCCATTTTGTGTTAATTTTTGCGTGTGTCAGACAATTCTAACATTTCTGCCATCTCAGTGTTGATATTTATTGATTGTCTTTTTTCATTCAATTTGAGATGTTCCTGGTTCTTGATGTATGATGAGTGATTTTCCATTGAAACCTAGACATTTTTGTATCGTAAGAGTCTGGATCTTATTTAAACCTTCTGTTTTAGCTGGCTTTTTATGACACCATTCATCAGGGGATGGGGTGCCTATTCATTATGGCGAGATGGAGATAGAATTCTAGGTGTCCCACTTGGCCTCCATTGACATCCGAGGGAAGAGGGACCCTTGCTTCTGCTGGGCGAGGACACCGTGGCGGCAGTGGCTTTGTTACTGCTGGCAGTGGTGAGCATTGTGACTCTCTACTAGGCCTCCTCCGATACCACCCCACTGGGGAAGGAAAAGTGTGACTTGTTACTGCCCAGTGGTGATGGAAGTCCAGGTTCCTGCAATTGTCTTCACTAACACTGACCATTGGGGGTGAAAGCACCTGCTCCCTACTTGGCCTTCTCTGGGAGAGATATTGGGCACCTCGTTACATCCTCAGGAGGGTGGACCTCTAGGCTCCCCACTTGGCCTTTGCCGGCCTGGGTGTGGGGGAGGTCAAAGCTTTTTGTGGTGTTCAGCTAGAATGGAGCAGTTATTGCTGAAAGTACTGCCTTGCTAGGCTGCCCCTTTCCTGGTTCTTTGGCTAGAGACATAAAGATTTTGTTGGGGCTTTTTCTCTTGTCTACAACTGTTGGTGTTTCATAGTTGCCAGCTTCTTCAGCTGTGGGTATGGGATATAAGAGGCAGAAAGAAAACCCTGAGAACTCAACACTATGTCCTTCCTCAGGTCCCAAGCTTCCTAGTCATTCTGCTTTTTTCTCGCCACCTTTCAAAGTCTTTTTCTGTTTGTTTTATATTTAATATTCAGGTTTTTAGTTGTACATAGCAAGAAGAATAGGGAGAAGTATGTCTACCCTTTCACCCTGGAAGAGGAGGGAAGTCTCCTTTATTGGTTTTGATGGTAACATTTTAACTGCTTCCTGGCAATATAACTCTTACATAATTCTAAAATTATAATGACATAGCAAACAAAATCATAGCAAATGCTGGACACGTTTAAAGACTGCCTGAGGTCAAAAGCTACAACAATTTTTAAAACTGCTTTGTATCTGCATGCAGACCATACAATGTTGTCATGCACCAAATCTC
The DNA here is from genome assembly GCA_963575035.1 of Avahi laniger. NCBI lineage: Eukaryota > Metazoa > Chordata > Mammalia > Primates > Indriidae > Avahi > Avahi laniger. The sequence goes on along the minus strand of CAUYSK010087707.1, from coordinate 2,239 downwards.
TACGGGATATACATGGCCTTTAGGCCGCCACAATGTAATAATCAATGCAAATTAAGTGACTTGAAAAAAGAAGAAGGCAGTGAGTCAGGTTTGTGGGTGGAATTGGGGGTAGGGCATGTTGGGTGATTGTCCTATGTACTAAATTTTAGGAAAATCACATGAAGAGATTCCTTCCTCTGTAGCTTTGTGGTACCCCTTGCTATGTGAAAAACCAAACTCTCCAGGTATGTGGGATGAAATTTTCTAGGAAACACATACCTAAATTATTTAGCATCTTTGGTTTTATGCGTTAAGACATTGTATTTAGAGTACCCAGGGAGACCTGGCGTGATTTCTCCTCTGCCACTTCATTGACTACATGATGTGGGTCAAGTTGCTAGTCTCTAAGCCTCTGTTTGTTTGCTTTAAAATAGAGAAAATAATTAAAGTTAGTGTGAGGATTTCATCAAACCTGGAAAAGTGTTTAAACAGTAGCTGGTCTAATACTCAGTAAATTGTAGCCATTAGTAATTGTCGTAGCAGCTGGAGTCACAGTAACAGCATTATTGCTGCGGAAGTGACAGTAGTGTTGTTGTTTGTTATAACTGATTCCATGGTGTGAAATATACTCTCGTCATTCACAAAATCAGTTCTCTCTGGGCACTGACGATCTGTCTAATTTCTTCACCATTTTCTCACAGAGAAGAGGCTCTCTGAATAGGGAGTCTTTATATGGTGACCCTTCATTGAGCACCTTTTCAGTCTTTGCAGACACATGTATGAAAATGTGCCATGATAAATAGACACACTGTGAGTAAAAGCAGATCCCACAAGTGTGTCCTGATGAATTTTTCCAGTGTTTTGTAAGTACCATGGTTGTTACCCTGCCTGTCCGCAATACCAACATGAGGACTGGCTTCCACTGTATCACAATTCCAGACAACAGAGGCCTTATTTTTAAAATTTAAAAGGATCGTACTTTTTGTTCTTCTCCCAACTGTTACTTAAACTTTCAAGTGCTCTCTTTAGCTAGAAATTTTAAAAAAGCACCATTATGATCAATTCCTTTCAAAATCTAATTGTACATAGAAGCACATTTTATAAAGCAGCATAAATGGCCATTTGCTGCACAGCGTCAACTAAAAGAGCTCCAGAATTCCTTACGGTTTATAAATGCTTCCTTGTACATAATTCTGTTAAGCACCATTTATAGTGCAGGTGACTCAGCTGGGCATAGGCCATGTCTAAAGACTCTGGCATGCTTGTCTAAGTTTTCACGCACCATCAGCTTGTGGTTGGGGAGGGAAATGGGTCCTGGAGAATTGTGTAAGAAATATCTGGGAAAAATAATGCATATGTATAATAGAAGATGTCTTGAAGACTGTTGTAACCATCCAAAACTCTTATTATACATAGTTACTGGTAGAAGTACCTATTATATTCAATCTGTACATAAAATGGCCCCTGAAGACTACAGAATTTTACAGGCGATTTATATATAGGAAATTCTCACACTACAGCTAAGTAAATCTTGACTAGTGTTGTTTTTTTATTTATTCTTATTAACAAATTATGAGTCTAGCATTTTCATCTAGATGCACTCTTAAAATAACTTAAGAAAAAAGAAAGTTGCATTATAGATTAAAAAAATACATCAGTAAAATATTGTCCTCCAAACAGGGTTGAATATGCTTGGAGTTCCTAAATAGATTAAGTGGATAAATAAAATTACACTGTAGTATAAATGTTGGGATTGACACTATGTCATAAAGGTGGAAGAGATTATATGTCACGGTGGTACATTATTGCAATGGGCCTAAGTCACAGATGACAAATACAAATTAGTTAATTTGGATGCAAAGAGGTGTTCACCTATGTATTAATACGTTGAGCGGAAAGACTTAATATGAAAGTTTTCATTATCAAATAATTTTTCTTATTACTAAATTTTTTACAAATATGTTATTCTACTAACTTCAAGTTATTTCACTATTCATAGGATTGTGTTGAAGTAAATATCTTAGGAAAATTAATCTAGTAGCTATATTGAAGACAATGTGGCTAGGCTGTGGAAAAACTAAGAGATGAAAAAGAGATTTGCCAACTAGATTTTCTTTCTTTTTCTTTTTTTTTTTGAGACAGAGTCTTACTCTGTTGCCCAGGCTAGAGTGCCGTGGCGTAAGCCTAGCTCACAGCAACCTCAAACTCCTGGGCTCAAGCGATCCTTCTGCCTCAGCCTCCCGAGTAGCTGGGACTACAG
>CAUYSK010087706.1:0-21771 GCA_963575035.1 Avahi laniger | reverse complement strand
GGATGGAGGTGTAAGATCAAGGTATCAGCATGGTCGGGTTCTGGTGACGGCTGTCTTCCAGATTGCAGACTGCCAACTTTTTATCGTATCCTCATATGGCAGAAGGAGAACAAGTAGAGCTCTCTGGATCTTCCTACAAGGGTGCTAATCCCATGTATGAGGGCACCACATTCATGACCTACTTACTTCCTAAATGCTGTACCTCCAACTACCAACTCATTGGGGTTAGGGTTTCGAATTATGAATTTGAGTACACAAACATTTGGTCCATTATAGATATGATAAAAGTTCTAAGTGCCAGTGGAGATGGGGGCAGAGAGCCTTAAAGGAGACCCACCAGGTTCAGAAGACCGGGTGGGAAGGGGACATTGGTACTGAGGTTGTTATAGTGGAAAGTCATTAAGTAAACTTGAGAACTCAGCATTCAGGTAAGATTTTCAGTTGTTCAACACACTTTCCAGTAAGTGTCTTTCATTCATCAGGAGCTACTTAGGAACCTGGGATAAGATGAATGAGAAACATTTCCTATCGTCATGGAACACATTGTTTGCGGGGTGATATAGATTAAAAAGTTAATTATGTTGTGGTAACTGCAGTGTTGGCCAATAATGGCCAATCTTTATAGTGATTGCTATGTGCTAGAACTGCTATTCCAAATATTTTACACAGACTACCTCTTTTAAATCTTTCTTACCAATATTAAATAGGACATGATATTATTTATTACTCTCACTTTACATGTGAGAAAGTGAAGCCCAGAGAGGTAAGGTAACTTGTTCAGAATCATACAAATGGCAGTGCTAGAGCCAATATTTAAAGCAGTGTGGCTCCAGGGTCCATGCTATCGAACACAAAACATATCTCCTGTGTGATAAATATTGAGCACTTGCTAAGCACTGTGCATGCAGATTGTATGCATGTGCAAGCATTGGTATGTGTTCAGAGAAACAGAGGAGGAAACGTCTGGTAGGAGAGACAGCTGATGTGGGAGGGCTGCAAGCACAGGTATTAACAGGATAAAGCCTGGGAAAGTAAGAGGGCATTGTCTGTTCATTAAACTGCATGAAGTGCAGGGGGCTAGAGTATTTGGGGGTTGGTAGGCCACGGTGTTGTTACTGACAGAGGATAGGAAAGCCAAAATCAAGAGCTGAGGAAAAGGAGTTATTTTGCATCAGATGTTATTTTAAAAATTTTAAAAACTGTACATCTATATTAAAAAGTAAAAAATTATTGTTAACAGTACTAACATCATATCCTATGTTTCTCTCTCTGAAAATATGCCTAACCATCACATTTGTGAATGTGTGGTGCACAATCCATAGTGAAATCATTTTATTGGCAAGTTTTAGTACACTCAAGCTAATATTTTGATATTTTTCATCTTTTATTCTTTGTTTACAACAGTTGTCCATCATGCATGAAGATGGCAATGACCAAGCACTGTTCCTGTGCAAAGCTGTTGACAGAGATGGTTTGAGGAATAACAAATTTCTCTGTGGATCTTGACCTAGCTCATGTGATGCAGCCCCTCTTAAAACAAATTTACTGTCATGCACTGGAGAAACAGCTTAAACTGCAATGAAAATAGCTCTATAAACCCTTCATAGCAATCATTTCTCAGGGAGGAGAGTTGAAAAAATTTTTTAAAAATGTCGTAAGGGAAAAGTGCAATGAATGGAAATCAGGAAAAGGCTAGGGAAGAATGGAGAGGAAGAGGAGGCAAACAGGATGTACTGGCAAGAGGAAGTGCAGAGTGAGAACGTCTTTGTTATAACTGGCCTCAGGAGTATATATTTGAATATACTCAGAATGTTTATTTTGTGTCTGGTTTTCCGACTGTGGCAGATGCTATATGAAGTGTTAATTTGTCACAGATTAAAGCCTGAGATATTAAACATCATGTATTGTTTATTTTCCTGTGACGTCACTTACTCCATAAAGAAAGAAAATATAGATGCTCTTCATTTGCTCTGGGATGATCAGCACAAAACAGCAGAAAATTAACACAGAATTTTCAACTTGTGATGTGCACTGTTTGTGTATTTGTGTGGTTGAGAAGTGGGAAGCTTCCCTGAGAAATACAGAGGGGAAGGGAAGCTGACATGTGTTTAATGGGGCTCATCTTGGAGGCTGCCTACCACAGCCTCAGCCCCATTCGGAGATGGGAAAAAGGGCATTTCAAGGTGCACCCAAGCTTCATGAGAACTTCTCACAGAGCTTGATGTGTGTTCCCGTGATTCGGGGGATACCGCGATAGGTAGCGACTTTTCGGATGGTTGGTCTGTTTGTACCTGAGTAAGAAGACTACACTTGGTCTCAACTACCAATGGCAGAATGATGGAGGGAGAAGAAGTCTTGAGATGATCCCACTCAGGAGTATTTTCTGCCAGGAGTGAGGGGAGCGCTTCAGAATGACCTGGGAGCAGATTTCTAGGTGGAGAAGCGGAAGGGCTGCTGCATTCTGACCACCAGCCGAAAGGAGGCATTTTCACCACCAGGAAACTTTAATTAGAGGTCTCCATTGAGGATAGATATTTCTGACAAATACATAAAAGCACCTTATGAGAGAAGAAGCCAGAAGACCAAATTAAAACCCTGCCAGTCTCTCAGGACCTTTGCTGCCCCGAGCCTCTCTGCACCACCCCAATTTACCCATTCTGAAAGGGCCAGAGACTGGAGCGAGTAGGGGAGGGACAAGCCAGTGCATTCCACCTAAGAAAGGCCCAGGCTGAGAAGTGCAGATGTTTTTAGTTGGCAGAAAGTTGAGTTTTAATGTTGGACTTTGCTGGTCATGTTAATAATTATGCATTATTAAATAGCTAGTGTTAGAGGGAATGATAAGAGAAAATACCATTGCTTTCTGTATCCAACCAAGCCCACCTCATCTTACAAGACAGTAAGTCAGTGCTCTGTTTCATCAGTTAAATACCTTATCTTACATATGAAAAATAAAGAGTGGTACAATGGAAAGGTCTTTTAAATTATAAAAACGAAAAAGGAGAGAGATTGGAGTTTGAGTGTAGGATCATTTTATCAGCTGTGATGTCTCTCTGAACCTTAATTTTCTAATATGTAAAATTATAATTACCCTGCCTATTGCACTGACTTCTTTAATTCCAAGTTTTTAGATTATTTTTCTCTTTTACATGTCAATTAGAACAAAATATATTTCCCTCTGTGATGCCATTTTCAATTGTTTAAGTCTTCAATTCTTAGGTCTTATTCATTAATCTCACCCTCTAGTCACCAAATGAGCTCTTTTCATTCGTGAATCTACTGTATTTGTGTTTTGTGAAACTGGACCATATTTCTTCATTATACCCTGTTTCTACATGTGTCATCTTGGATTTTTGAGTTCCTAATTTTTAAAAACTATACCAACTTAGCCATTTAAAAGAGACATTCTCAAAATAATAATGTATATCTGTATAGATATATACATATTTATATATATAGTTTGATTAATCTCTAAACTACTGTCATCTATCCGCCCATATCCAGCCATTTCTTCCCTGCTCCATTCTTACCCTCTCCCTCCCTTTCCTTCCACCTCTCTTTCTCTCTCTGTCCCTCTGGACTCTTGACTCCTTCGATGTTCAATATCACCTCCAAAAGGACAATTAAAGGGTCCTTTGGAAAGATTTGCTTTCCTCAATCTCTTCCTTACCTATTCCTTTTCACCAAATTCTGATTCTGCTTTGAAGTGATTTTGTCATCCGTCTACCCTCTCGCCTCACTAAGTAGTTTTTTATATCTTACCTAAATTATTACCATAAATCTTAAGGGACATTCTCATCTCCAAGCATTCATGCACCAATCTGTACTACTAACTGTGAAATTTTTAAAATGTGTATCTGGTCCTATCATTTCCTGTTTAAAACTTCACATTATTTCATGTTATATTTAGGATGATTTCCAACTTCCGACTGCGGGTAGCATTTGAGACTATTTATAATACAACCATAATTTGCCTTGCCTGTGCCGTCTCCGATTCTCTGTACTCTGGTCACTTTGTTCCTGTTTCTCATACATGCCACGCAGCTTCACATCTCTCGGCTTGTCCTTATTCTGTTCCTCGTGCCCAAATGTCTTTTCCTTTTTTATCTAGTTGTCAAATCTTGTTCCTCACATTCTGCTCAAATATCAAATATCAGATACCCTTCTCTGTGCAGCTTTCCATAGAACCATCTCAGCACAATTAATCACTCACATTGTGCTTCCACACACTCTACCACCCCCCATTTTTCTTTACTTGGTAGTCTTTATGTTTCCCAGAGAGAATCAGGGCCTGAAAATAAGTTTCCTTATCCTTCTAAACTCTTACAGGCAAAGCAAATGATCTGGGTTAATTATTAAAATAGCTAATGCATTTTCAGAATTCATCATGCACCAGGCACTGAGGCCTTTGCATACATTTTTCTTATTCAATTCCAACAATGTTACACAGTCATTTTTCTGAAGGAAGAGACTTGGTTTATTCATTATAGGTTCCCCAATGTCTAGAACCATGCTTGGGCCCTACAGATGTTGAAGAACTGTTTGTTGACCTACAGAATGAATTAATGAATGAACAAACAGCTCTATTAGGAATGACGATCACAATTCCCATAGGACAAATAAGGGGCATGAAGCAAGCAATTGGATTGTTATACAGACAATATGTGGTAGTTGAAAGCATATATGCTAACACCACAGTCAATGCTTTTTAAACATTAATGCAACACTGCTCTATCCAGTTGCACCGGGAAATGGCATTTATTTCAGAAGTAGCCTTTTGAAAGGCAACAGCACAGAAACAAGTCCCTATACAAAGCAAAACAAAAATATAACAGCAACAAAAGACAGCACCATCAAGAACACTTTAATCTGAAATGAAATTTAAGTGTTTCAGGGATTTTTACATGAATTTAATTAACACCTGAAGAAATTTAAAATTAGAAGATTGCATGGAATTTCAAATGCCCCCTCTCCCCCACCACACCATGGGATGGTGGTGCTTTCATACCCAGAGCATGCTGACCAGAGTCCGTGTGCCAGATAAAGTCTGGCTTAATAATGAAAGCAGCCATTGTTCTTTCCATTGCAATGACAAACACCAAATTGTATTTTAGGCATATGCAATAAATACATTAAAAGACATTTAATTATGTCTTCAAATATTTCACTCCATCATATCTCTCACACACCAGGATTTCCAAGTGGACTGGTAGAAACATGGCTTAAATCATCATCTTGAAAAAGTACAGCCTGTCCTATCTCACATTATTAGTGGTGTTTAAAGTTTGCAAAGTTGAGTGCCATAAGAAAGAGATTTATTTTAAATTTATAAAAAAGTAGAAATTCTAGTTAATTTCAATATAGTACTCTCACTGAAAAGCTATAGTAATTAACAGATAATAAACTGATTAGGTACCAAAATAGCCACACATTTTTGAGGGAGTCAGTTTTGTACTCTCTTTTAAACTCATCTGTGGTTTCAGTGGCATAGTGGATGATTAAGAACACAGCTCCAGCCCTGGGCTGCTTTAGTTTAAATCATCGCCTGGATACACAACAGCTACGGTATCTTGGGCAAGTTGCTTAACCTTCCCCTGTCAAAGTTTATTCATGTGCAGCGGTAATAGTGGAAGCTTGTAATGTCATTATAAGGATTCAGTAAATTAGAATCCAAAGCACTTAGAATACTGCCTGTCATATGTAATGAGTTAATAAATTAGTTATTATTGTTTATAAAGGGGGAAAATAAAGCCAGAAAAACTGTGGTTCTCACAGTAATCCATACCTCAATACTTGTTTTACCTATTCAGATTTGTTTAAGTATTAATAAGTGAGGCAGTGGATATGCAAAAATAAATAGAAAAATGAGCTTTGTCCTCAAACAACAAGCCCTACAGACTCAACAACCTGTAATAACATGAGCACTCAAAGTGGATGGGTTTGGATTTGTTTATAAAACCCTCGTGAAATTTTATCTGCTGACATGAAAATAGCATTCCATTAATTTTGATAGGATTCACCTCTCTTTCCTCTCCCCTTCACAGCAGTCAGTGCAATGGAAAGAACATACACTTATAACTGCTGTCAGTATTGTTCCTTGTTTAATTCACATCTTCAGAAAAACAGGGGCACTTAGCCGGATCTTTGAATAATGACTCTGAAAGTATTTGTGAAACAGTCCTCAACTAGAATCAGAACTTCCATCAATTCAGAGCAAAAGGTAATTAGCTGTTTCTGCAAACTCCCAGCAAGGCAGGTTGATAAGCAGATCATTTATTCTACCCAATGTTATCAATCTGGACATTTAAACTTGGAAAGGTTGACATGTTATTGCGTATTCCTATTGGAGGATTCTATAATTTATGCTTTACTTTTGTGAGAAGAGCCCAATCTGGTGAAAACACCACGATGATTATCTCAATAGCGCTGATTCAGACTGGGCATTTTAGTAGTAGCTCTTGGAGTCTGTCATAAGAGTGGCTTTCTCATGAATTCTACCTCAACACAGACATACAATTGGGTGCTTCAGGTCCAAGCCACAGGGTTTTAATGGTGTGGTATGTTCTGTAACAGGCAAGCGTTGAGAAGCTTTTAGATGACCACAAGTGACGAAGGTGGAATAGTAATGTTGGCCATTTACATATTTTTTACAGATCTTACCAACTACATTTTCCACATCATAATTAAGATATCATAGGTTAGACCTGCTTTTCCTTAAATGTTATTTTCCACTCTCTACATCACCAAAATTATTACTGCTTTGGCATTCTATGACATTGTCTTTTGTATAGTATCCCATAATTGTTACGCGTTTCTGTGAATTTTAAACTTGGCTCATTTGCAGAATAGGGACACAGGGGACGTCAAAGCAAAATACACTAAGGATATCGTAAATTCTCCTTTACTCTCAAAAAGAGCATAATCACCCATCATTTCTCCATAAAAACTCATTCAGCAGAGCAGGGAGAAATCTCACATTTCACGTTTAGCTACCGCTGAGAATATGCTGAAAGCTTTTTCTCAGACATACTGTCATTTCTACAAATGTCAAGCTTACAGACATGGCAGGCTCCAGAAACTCACTTTAATTTGAATAATAACTAAGAGCTTGTCACATGCTAAGTCATTGGAACTATTTCCTATTCAATTCTGCAGTAAAGAAAACAACAAACTCTCCCCAAGCCTCTTCTATTTTCCTCCCCACCTCCCACCATCAAAACACACTATTTTCTACCATGCACTAAAAAGTTTTGAGTATTTTAGGTCTCCCATGATACATTATTGTGTGTTATTTTATTCCTGTTGTTAGAAGCTTCTTTTGCCTTGTTCCTTAATAGCAGCTTCTTCTTATTAGATACATAATTCTGTCTCTCTTGTGAGAAAGCATGAAATTACTGTATTAATATTTATTTTACAAAAGGAAAACAAAATATCAAGGAGAGACTATGCCAGCATTACATGTTGATATCGTGCAGAATCTTATGTATTCCATCAACTTCCACAAAGGTTTGATGTTTCTTTTATCATGGATTCTGGAGAACACTGGCTTGCATATAAGATGCCCCTTCTTTCTCTTAGGAGATGAGAACTCAATATAGAACAGCATTGATTGGAGTTTATACTTCTGGGAATTGTAAGGCTTTATGTCCTTAATTAAACATGGTCAGTGGGACACAGATACTCCTGAGTTACAGGCAGTTATACAAGTGGTTTTATTTACCACAAAATAGTAGGTGTCTTATGTTGTAGAAATTTTTCCTTGACATTGGATCTCAAACTCTGATTTGAATCCTGTCACTGTCTTCAATAACTACCCAGGGAGCTTCTGCTGGCCCATTTCCTATAACGGAAGCCTGGCTCTGGGAAAAGGTGAGCCGCCATAGATGAAACAGACATTGGTGGCACACAGCATTCATAGACCCAATAGGCATTTTCAGAAGGCACATTAAAGAAGGATCTTGGCATGTCCAGTTGGATATTCTAACCCAGTAGTTTGAATCTAGAATGACTGACACAAAGAATTAGGGAGAGGGAAGACACTAACTATTCCAGGGATGGTGCAGGAGGCAGCAGCAGACCCCGGGAGGTCCTGTATTTGGTTATCTGGTGATAGTGGCAGCAGCAGCAACAATGTTAGTGGCATCCTCATCAGACTATTCTGAGGCCTTATTTTGGTGGTGCATCTGGTCATTCAGTTTCCTTGAGTCCCTTACAGTTATCCAAGCTGGAAACTTCACCCATCTGATAGATTCTGGAAGCCAGCCAATATGCTTGTAACACATTCATCTTCTGCTAAAGGAGTATTGCAACAGGTTCAAGGAGGTCTACTCAAGCATGGTAGTTCTTTTTTTTTTTCTTTTAATTCCCAGTCTGTCACGGACTGATCCTTGTATTAAATTAAGAAAAGAAATTATTAGAAAAATGGAGTTAAGAAAAAAAATACACAGAAAAAGATAAGCTCCACTTTTTATTATTAGATTCATCAAGCTTAAAATTAGGTGCTCTGGACATGTTCAGTGGTTATAAAAGTTTCTAAATGGTTACTTTCAATTTCTGTGCTTTCCTCATTGTTGACCAGAACCAAGCAGTTTGTGGACTAGCAGACTATCATTCCATTAGCACTGTGGTGAGAGACCAAAACTGAACTCTGTACCTGAAACATGCTTCTAAACATTTAACAAATATGAAAGAACGAGGGAAAACGAGAAGGTGGTGGTGGGGGGTATGAAAGGTGAAGAGAGGAAGATAGATAGTTGAAGAACCCTAAGGATTAAAAAGGTCAAAGACTTGAACCAAAACTGGATAGATGCTGCCACAGGCGCCTTAGACAAAAGAGTGTACTGGTACCCTAATGAGACCGTGAGTCTGGATTAATTCTCCTTGCGGTTATGCAGTTATATCTAGAAACTTATATCCATATCTTCCCATTATAATCCTATTTGGGTCTCCCCAAATGTACATTGTGTTTCTTTTTTTTTTATTTTTTATTTCAGCATATTATGGGGGTACAAATGCTTAGGTTACATGTATTGCCTTTGCCCCATGCGAGTCAGAGCTTCAAGCATGTCCAGCCCCTAAACGGTGTGCACTACACTCGTTAGGTGTTTATATACCTGTCCCCTCCACCCCTCTGCCATCAGCCACAAAAAATAATGGTGATCTAGCACCTCTTGAATTATTCTGGAGGGAGTTGGAGCCCATTCTACTAAGTGAAGTATCACAAAAATGGAAAAACAAGCACCGTATGTACTCACCATCAAATTGGTATTAACTGACTTAACTGTACACTGTGTTTCATTGACAATTGACACATGACTTTTATTCAGACAACTTCCAAAAATTTCCTCCCAAGTATTTCTGTGATCCTCCAAATTCTGTCATAGTTGTACTTATGATCATACCAAAAATGTTGGAATATTTCCATTAGATAAAAAGATCCTTGATAGAGGAACTATCCTAACATAAGCTTGGCGTGGTAACTAAATTTCAGATGGGCAGAACTAATGAAACTGAGAACAGTTTGCTTGTTACTTACTTATGCCTAGGTGATTGTCTGGGTCCCACAGAGAAAGACAACCATAAATAAAAGTTAAAAGTTCTGGTTTACTAGAAAACTCAAGACATTGGGATATAAATGACAGGGCTTCACTTTCTTTTTAAGAGATGAGAAGGAAAGTGTTCTCTCCAATTTTGCCCCAAGGGATGCTGCATGATTTTGGCACCTTGAAGTCTCGGGTACAGAGTAGAGATGCCCACTGAAGACAGGGATATCCTAGGATCCAGCAGTGTCCAAGAGAAGAGAGCGAAGTGCTCACATTAGCAGTTCTCCTGACCGAGGTGGGAGATGGCAGCTGAAATAGTGCCTTTGCCAATGAGGCAATAGCTTGGTATTGGGTTTGACTGGGAGAAAGGAAAAATATAACAGACACCAGTGTGGGCTGCACATTTGTTTGTTAACCAATTTTTGATAAAAAGGGATCTTCTCTGGTTCCATATGAAGCATAAAATTATTTTTTCTATATCTATGAAAAAATGAAGTTTGTATTAGAAGACTGACAATCACTATTAAAAAGAGGCCTTTGAATTTTATAGGACAAACTTATATACATATTTAATATCTCATACATGGATCAGGAAAATAAGGGGGATAATATCATGTGACCCCTCAAAACCTGGTTATATTGGGTATAGTGTCCTTTTATACACAAACATTTTTGTCTTGAAATATCCTAGGTAATTACAATTAAAACTGGGTTAGTGACGAAAACATGCATACACCACAGTGACAGCAGCCTGGACTTTGACTGGGAGTGAGACAGGCTTGGGTACGCCTGATGAGCTAGTGGGACGGGCTTCCAGGAGGCAATTTTCATGAGGCATTTTGTTGTTGCTGTTGTCTCTGAAAAGAGACGGTGTAGGAGAAAGGAGGTGGAGGGGCTAGTGGTGTCTTTTCAGATATTGATCCATTTTGTTTCTGCTTGAGCCATACAGTAAAAGGAGAAGCAAAATAAAAGTAAAGAAGCTATTATTACTCCAGGAGTTCTGTAGGAATAGCAATGATAGAATGATATTTTGTTGCACAGTGGTAATTTTGAGTTGGAGGGAGGAAGGAACAATTGTCTCCCAGCTAGGCCAGCTGTCACTGGGGTAAAGGAAAGTGTGAGGAGCTGTTGTATCCAAGAGGAGCCTATGGAGACATGACAGCTAGATGCAGTGTGGTGTCCTGGAAAAGGACATTAGGTAAAAACTAGAAAATCTAAATAAAGTATGAACTTAAGTTAGTTATGATATCAATATTGGTTGATTAATTGTGGCAAATGTATCACACCGATGTTAGATATTAGCATTCATAATAGGGGAAACTAGATCTAAAGTCTTTATGCATAATTTTGTTTATTTATTTATTTATTTTTAATTTCAGCATATTATGGGGGTACAGATGTTTAGGTTATGTATATTGCCCTTGCTCCCCCTCCCCCCCTAAGTCCGAGTTTCAAATATGTCCATTCTTCGGGTGGTGCGCATTGCACTCTTTGTGTATGCATATACCCTTCCTCTCCTCCCTCCTCCCCCTCCCCCCTTCACCCTGTCCAACATCCAATAGATGTTATTCTTATATGTGCACTTATGTGTTGATCAGTTAATACCAATTTGGTGGTGAGTACATGTGATGTTTGTCTTTCCATTCTTGGGATACCTCACTTAGTAGAATGCATTCCAGCTCTATCCAGGAGTATACAAGAGGTGCTATATCACCGTTGTTTCTTAAAGCTGAATAGTACTCCATGGTATACATATACCACATTTTATTAATCCACTCATGTATTGAGGCACACTTGGATTGTTTCCACATCTTTGCAATTATGAATTGTGCTGCTATAAACATTTGGGTGCAGGTGTCTTTCTTATACAGCATCATTTGCTCTTTTGGGTGGATGCCCAGTATTGGGATTGCTGGATCGAATGGTACTTCTACTTGTATCTCTTTAAGGTATCTCCATATTGCTTTCCACAGAGGTTGCACTAGTTTGCAGTTCCACCAACAGTGCATGAGTGTTCCTATCTCTCCATATCCACGCCAACATTTATTGTTGTGGGTCTTTTTGATAAAGGCCAGTCTCACTGGAGATAAGTGATATGTTTATTTATTTTTTATTTCAAAATATTAAGGAAGTGCAAACGTTTTTTTTTTACATGGATGCACTCTATAATGGTGAAGTCGGGGCTATCAGTGTGTTCATCACCAGGACAGTGTTTGTTGTACTCAACAGCTAAGTTTTTATCCCTCCTTCTTTCCTCCCCTCTTCTTAGTTTCCAATGTCCTTTACATCTTATTGTGTCCAACTGCACCCATTGTCTAGCTCCCATTTATTAGTGAGAATACATGGTGTTTGCTTTTCCATTCCTGAGATACTTCCCTTAGGATAGTGGTCTCCAGTTCTATCCAAGTTGCTGTGACTGTCATTATTTCATTCCTTTTTATGCCTGAGTAGTATTCCATCATATATATATATATATATATATATACCACATTTTCTTTATCCACCCATATATTGATGGGCTGATTCAATATTTTTGCAATTGTGAATTGTGTTGCAATAAATATTTGGGTGCAGGTATCTTTTTGATAAAATAATTTCTTTTCCTTTGGGTAGATATGCAGTAGTGGGATTACTGGATTGTCTCCTAGGTCTACTTTTAGTTCTTTGAAGAATCTCCATACTGTTTTCCACAAAAGTTGTACCACTTTGCATGACCTCTATGCAAATTAGTACAACCTTTATACACAATTTTAAAATCCAAAAATCTCTAAAAAATGTTTTTAAGATTTGAAATAATTTCATTTGATGGCAAAATGTGACCTCTTTGCCATCTTCATTTATCTCACTTTACAGTAGATATTTCTATACTTTAATTTGGAAATTATTATCTGATCACAGTGTCCCTCTCCAAACTCTTCTAGTGAGTTTACAAAATATGTGGTATGTATAATTTTTCTTTTTATTATTTATTCAATTGCAGCAATGACAACAGATCTTTCTTTTAGAGAAATCCTCTTTTCACATACAGTCTTATTTGCAGAGGTCACTAAGTTCAGAGGGAGGGAAAGGGCTAAGATTCTCTTTGTTCTCAAAGAAGAGCAAAAAGAACACAGTGAATAGTGACAGCAAACCACTGAAGTAGCTCCAGATGTACCAAAAGTGATGATGGTTACAAAGTGATGATGATATATATCTATATCATATTTCCTTTTTAAAATCCAAACTATTTGAAATTCTAGAACTCGTTTTCCCTCAAGGTTTTTTTGTCAGTAAATGTGGAGCTTTAGGACCAAGCCCACAGATGAGAATTTTATGAGATAATTCACATGACAGATTTAACCCCCAGTACAGGACACATAATATATATCCAATACAGTAATGTTACTAATATAATTGTTATTGTCAGTTACATTTCCTAACATTTCATAAATCGAACAAATTTTCCTCTCTGAATTGTGAAATCCTAAGAGGTCTCAGCTATGTGGAAAAGTTGGAGGATTTCTAGTACCCAAAACCAAGAAATACACCTCTCTAGTGAGGGCTCGTGCCCTCAATGATTGGCACGTTCAGTGCCCTCGTTGGCATCTCTTCCAGAGCCTGTGCTCAGAGCCCTCGTCTGCACACTCTTCGGAATGATCACAGCTGTTGGCCTCTCTAACCTGCAGCTCATTGATTTAAATTCTCCCTGAAACTTCTTTGAACTTGGATTTTCAATCTCCTTTGGGCTCTCTTCTTTCCAAGTTGCCTCAGACAGAACCCTCCCATCACAGGGATAACAGGAATCTGTCAAGTATTGAATGTCTTTCTCACAACTGCTATGTTTGTGGGAGGCTGTGTGGCTTTTATTTTGGATAACACCATCCCAGATACCCCAGAGGAAAGAGCATTAGAGAGTGGAAGGGCACAGGCAAAGGGAACAAGTCACTCCACAGCATGGGATCATACCATTTGCCATTTGGCGTGAACATTATTAAAAAATACAGATGCTTCAGCATCAGTTCCACCTTTGTGGGCTGCATGCAGAAAAGTCTCAGTAAGAGCAGCTGAGCTACAGATAAGGACTCTTAAGCCGCAGTGTAGCCTCAGCCGTGCCAGGCCGTTGTGAGGCGTGCATCCGTAGTTCCTGCTGGGTAACGAGAAATGAAATGTATGTTTGTACATCTACATTTACAAAAAAAAAAAAATTCATGTGGTCATTAAAGAGACATTAGCTTGTATCCCTGCATTTGGGCTCTTAAGCTATTGATTGGATCTGTGCAAGAATGTGATTCATTGGTGGAACTGAGCCGAATTGAAAGATGTCAACTCTGTGGCTTAATTCCTACATCACGAATTGCACTTTCTCCACAGATGTGAATGTGTTTGGAAGCATACTTGCTCTCAATCTGTGAGGAATCCTTCATGTCATCAGGGTTCCTCTGCTCTTGCTTTTAATGCCATAATCATGCACTAACAGCTTTTCTTTCTTCTTTCCCACCAGAGTTGCAAGAGAACAGAGAGCAGAATGAGTCCATCTCTAGATCATTCCCTTATTCCGGGGCAGTCCAGGTGGCAGTGGATTTATTTTCATGTAGAGATAACCAAACACAGTGAGGACATGCACATTGTTGTCCTTTTCTGAACCTGACTCAGATACTTCCTTTTCTTCCTGTTTGTAAGCCTGGTCTTCTGGAGGACTGATGTCAACCCAGTGCTCACAGTTATGGTTCATTGCCAAGAGTGGCCCGACTAGGGGACATATTTTCCACATGTTTTTGCCTGAATCTGACAGTTCTGGTGAGTGTGATTCTTCCTGCCCTGAAAACAAAATTCTTTTATTATGACTCTCTTTTCTTTCTTCGTGTCGATTGCCTTTTCACTGATCTTGCTGTCTTTCCCATGTTGAGTCACATTTTTGATTTTAGGGATTCCCACATTTGGGAGAGAGCCATTGCTGTACAATAGAAACAGATACTCTAAAGCCAGCCCAGATATTTCAAGAGAGGAAATCTTCAAAGGCATAAATGTCGGTGCTGATCTTGTTTCTTAAGACTACTTAATCAGAGAAGATCTAATTTGCCATTTGTGAACTTGCATCATTCATTCCATTTTAAATGAGTTGTAAAACTTCTGATTGTATTGGCCATACATGTGTATTACAGGAATATAGAGGTCATTTGCCTTGAAACAAACAGCATGGCCATGTCTGAAATGGTTTTAGCTGTGTGTAGCTGTAATGGATTCGGCTAGTTGTATGTAGACACAGAGGAAGGAGCAGCTACGTGGATTAATCTCAGCCTGCTGCCATTCGCTCTCACATATGACCTTATGTGTTTTAAACTCTGCTCCATTTGATAGTTGGGAGCCTGAAATTCTACTCAGTAAAACTTTTACCCCAAGGCTTTGGCCCTTGTTATAAGTTATTTATGTTTTGCTTGAATGTGGGATCTAAAAGTAAGTTTTAAAGGGTAGATGAAGGAAGGAGGAGGAGGGCATGGGTGTCTGAGGTGGGTAGAGGGGACATTAGCAGGAGGGAGGAATGAGGTGATGAGAGGAAAGCTGGGGACCATAAACACCTTACAGCTTATTTTATAGCATTACCTGAATCTACATCTCTCCTGAAATTACCTCTGTTTTCTGGCAAACTTTATCTTTTTGCACTTCCAGTTAAAAAAAAGAAGGTGCCTATAAATCAACCCAGCAAGATCCATTTGTAAAAGTACAGATTATTTCTTTTAAAGGAAGAAGAGGAAGAGGAAGAGGAAGGGAAAGAGAAAGGAGAAGAGAAGAAGAAGAAGAAGAGGAAGAGGAGGAGGAGGAAGATGAAGAAGAAAAGGCGGAAGAAGAAGAAGAAGAAAAGAACTGTTACATGTATAAGTGGCCTAGGAGTCTTAAATGTGTTCAAAATTGTTCCAATAGTTAAACCTTGGTCTAACCTTCAAATGTGTGACTTGTAACCAGCATCACTTTTGGAACATCTGGAGCTACTTTAGTGATTTGCTGAGACTATTCACCATTTTCTTTTGGTTCCCCTTCAAGTACAAAAAGAATCCTAGCCCTTTCCCTCTCTCTGACCTAAGTCATCTCTGCAAACAAGACTACATGTGAAAAGAGGATTTCTCTAAAAGAAAGAGCTGTTGTCACTGCTACAATTGCATAAATGATAAAAAGCAAAATTTAGTCAATTATCTATAAACTCATGTCCAGGTGCACCTTAACCTTAGAAATAATTAGAATAATGGATATCATTTTTTTAATTTTCCAGATAAATCCCAGTGCTTATTATACTACTTTAATATTCTTTATTCAAATTTAATGTTTCTTGTCAAAAGATGTTAGTTATGGATTAAAAAAAAGCTTATACCAAACCCTATGATTAACTACATTTGGTTATTTAAAACTGAAAAATTGCTTCAATGGACAAATTGTTTAATAGGAAGAGAAAAAATTGGCCAATGCAAGAGCAAGGTCCCTTGAGCATCTGCTTGGAAGCTAAACATCTGTTCAGTTGGTTTATTTTTCTTCCTTTTAGAGCTACCAAATAGTAACATTTCTTTTTAAGTGAAAATTCCAAGAAAACTTTAAAAAGATCCACATTTCTGTCCATTTGTCCTGTGAACACTATTATTTTCAAAAGCTAAATGCTTTATAATAAAATTTGTGAATAAACATACTGATATTTTGGAAATTCTGTTAATTTTAGGACAGGATTCAAAAATGGACTACAAAAAACAATTTTCAGTTCCCATTATTGTAAAAAGTTAAGACGCCAAAATTATCCCTCTTTGCTGCCACCTGTTGTTCCACCAAATAAATAACTCATTTATAATATTTCTCCTTCGAATGTAAATTGCTCATCAAAATTGTTATTTCTAATATTAAAATCAGATCATTGTCATGATACTTTTTTGTACAAGGAATCTTTTTGTCTCCAACAGTTGGGGAAATAAGTTTTCAAGCACTCATGCATGACCACACAGAGATTTAAATTTTCCTCCTGGCACATGCAGACATTTGAGAAGTTTGAAAAGCCAAAAGCATAGAAAGCCTATCGTTCCTAAACAAGCACACGATCTCCAAAAGGGCTTGTAAACTAATCGTAGTGAAGTAAAGGCCCTTAGCTTAGTAACAACATTCTTAGCCCTGAAAGTAAAATTTAAATTCAAGACTCCCGTCCCCTCTCCTCTACTCCCAAATTGCTCTGTATTGGGCACATTATTAAAAACTGGAAATATGGAAATAAATGTAAGAGGGTCCTTGTTTTTGAGCAATTCAGAATTTAAAAGAGAAGATAGTTACATTACGAGAAGGAAGTTGTTCATGTTGAATACAGGATGTATTGGTGATGAATTAGGAATCAAGACAGGAGACTATGATAGTAATTCTGCTATGAGATAGCATCAGTAAAAAGGAAAGTATTAGTGACACGAGTGGAAAAGAGGCTATGTATAATTAAAATGCTGAGATTTGGTGACTAAAAATGTTGGGAGAAAAGAGATCATTCCAAGTTCAGAGTGAGGAAGGTCAGAAGGGATTGTTGGTTGGCTGGAAAAAAATGGTTCTTTAGCCACATTTTATTTACTAGAATATCTATGCCCCTAATGCAACTAACTGAAAGATAATCTGCCCCCTGCCCCAAAAAACCAAACCACAATAATAAACAAACAAATAGAAATCACATGGCAAATAATTGAGTAGCTCCAAAATAGCTATAACAAACGTGTCTTAAATTAGGCTCTTCTATTCTGTTCATGTTATATTATTTTTCTTATCTTGCTAAGGTGGTATTAACTTTTAGAATCAATCTTAACATAGTTAAAATTTTAATGCACAGTAGATTAGAAGCAGGAGATTAGGATGGGGAAGGTCAGGAAACAATTTCTGGAGGCAAACACTTCAGTAGCTGTAAGAGTCATGGCTGACACTCCAGCTTTCCAAATATTTTAAACTTCAATGTTTTTTTAAAAAATGTTTTAATATAAACTTTTTGCCTCTCTCAGGATCTTTCGCCCTTCACCTTGGCTTTAGACTAATGTTTCAGTCAGGAAAGCTCAGTTTTTGGATGTCTGAAGTGAGTTAGGAAGTGATCTCTTGCTAACTCTTGGGTGACTGTGCGTCCAATTCAGGATACTGGTTCCCTGCACAACAGCCAACCATGTACTAACAGCAGCAGCAACTGCAAAAATCATGTCAACGCTCACGTAGCACTAAGTAGGTGCCAAACACTGTTCCAAGTGCATTGCGTACTCATGTAATCCTCCCCATCACCTTATGAGGTAAATGCTATCATTATACCTGCTTTGCAGATAAGAAATGTGGCACAGAGACCACACAGATAAGAGCTGGATCTAAGATGCGAACACAGAAGGTCCAGGGCCAGAGCCTCTGCTCTTACCCACTGTATACTACACTTTCTCAGTGATGAGCACCAGTGAAGAGCCTTGCCAATGTGAGGAGGGTTATTAGTTTCAAAGTAACTAAAAGCTTGCTAGGTGTAGATATGTGAAGCTAAAGGCATTATGTCAAGGGTAGTATTTTGTGTTTCAAACCATGGTGTCATTTTTGGTGGAAATGGTTTATAGCATGGGCCACTTTCTCACATTTGACTTTACAGGTAGACATAGTAATTCAATGAATTAACCTGTATCTTAGTAAATATATATCTTTATATCTATAAAGTGGTGCTATGTGTTATTCTTGTCAAATGACCCTCTCGTTGTTATCAAGATTTACAAGGCATTTTAATGAGCATCCTGTGCTCCTCCATTTCTGATTAACCACCCCCATTTCATGGCTTGAGATGGATTTCGCACATACATTTTAAATATTAAATAATTTGTCAGAAATCTTTCTCCATATATAATGTAAATATGATAAGAATAAAAAGAATAAAAATTGGAACATAGTACACAGTATAAATAATATTCTCTTTAATTTTTTTCTACTAGATTTCCTAAATTACAAAACTAACTGCTCATTTTAAAGAGAAAGCAATGACAAAATTTATTTAAAAAATAACCCCCCCCCTCTCTTTCTCTTTCCTTAACTCCTACTCAATGAAGTATCTAATGTTAACAGCCTATCATACGAAAGACAGGGACAGAGGAGCAACAAGTAAAAATACAAAAACAAAAATGCAAAACCAATCCAAACAAATACCAAAAATGAAAAAAACAAACAAAGCAACCCTCAAAATTTGTCCCAGCATTTCTGATTGATATAAATCTACTTAACCAAAATGTGGGTGACAGAAATTAGAAGGGGAGAAGAGCAAATGTATGCACACGTATGCATATGTACACTCAAATACACTTGTAGGGACAGGAATAGGCTGATATATTGCTTAGTGAAAATATTAACAGCAAGTCACCAAGTATTATGTGCAGCATGTTTCTGTTTCAGTAGAAACAAGCAAATCTTTATGTATGTATATATATCCCTATGTATTCACATTGCTTCAGCAATCATAAATGTGTAGAAGGTTACCACTGGCTGTTAGCATTTGTGACTGCAAAGGATGGCATTGGAGAAAGGGAATGGGGGGTGAGATTGGGGCTAATAATTAGCTTTTTCTTTGTATGTCTTTGTATTACCTTCCTTTATTTGCTACAGCAAGAATTTTTCACTTTTTAAAACAAAAATCTAATGTAAAGGAAGGTATAAAATTGGAAAATATCAAACAGCAACAAACACAAAGCCTCATCATGTGTATGTCTTTCCACAGTTTTATGCAATCTCACAGAAATATATGCAAAGGTATATGCACATATACAGGATTTATTTTATATGAAAACTATCATATTCTATAATTTAATTTATAAAAAAATTTGTACAACACATGTGCCTCCTATTAGAATAGACATAGCTCTAACACATTCTCTTAAATAATTACATCATAATTCTTCCATTGATGGGTATTATGTTAGTTTTATACTATAAAGCCAATGTTTTGTATACATTTTATATTTTATATACATGTTATTTCCCTGGGATCAATCTGAAGTGGGTTTCCTGGGGCACAAATTATAATATTTTTAGTTTTAATAAATTTTACCAGATTAATTTTTAAAGATTGTAGCAATTAACATTAATGCCAACACTGAAAGTTACTGTTTTTCAAAATTATAGGCCAAATTAATGTTTAAAAAATGGTATCTCACTGTAGTTATAATTTGTGTATTTCTGATCACTTCTGTGATTACACATTTTTTATTTGCTTATTGTCTATTTTTATTTTTCTCTTATAAATAATTTGTTGAATTACTTCAGTTATTCTGTTGGATTGCTTGTCTTTTTCTTTATAAGATTGATAAGAAATTAAATGCACTTCCTCATAGTTACAGATATTTTTTCCAAATCATTGGTTTTTACCTTTATGTCATTTTTTTTTTATTTCAACATATTATGGGGGTACAAATGTTTAGGTTACATATATTGTCTCTGCTCCACCTGAGTCAGAGCTTCAAGCATGTCCATCCCCCAGACGATGCACACTGCAACCACTAGGTGTGAATATACCGATCCACTCCTCCCCCTCCCACCTGGCCGACACCTGATGAACGTTATTACTATATGTACACTTAAGTGTTGATCAGTTAATACCAATCTCATGGTGAGTACGTGTGGTGCTTGTTTTTCCATTCTTGGGATACTTTAATTAGGAGAATGGGTTCTAGCTCTATCTAGGATAATAAAAGAGGTGCTAGATCACCATTGTTTTTTGTGGCTGAGTAGTACTCCATGGTATACATATACCACATTTTATTAATTCACTCAAATATTGATGGGCACTTGGATTGTTTCCACATCTTTGCAACTGTGAATTGTGCTGCTATAAACATTCTAGTGCAGATGTCTTTTTTTCCTTTGGGTAGATGCCCAGTAATGGGATTGCTGGATTAAATGGCATTTTTTGAGATGTCAAATATTTTAATTTCCTGGTCAAATATGTTCTTTGGTTCTTTTAAGGATTCTTTAACTTGTTGACAAGCTCTCTCGTGCTAAGTTTACATAAAAATGTTCTTGGAATTTATTGTAATGTGTTAGTTTTAAAAAACCATTTAAGTCATTCTTTTATCTGCAAATAAAGGTAATTCAGTTTATTCTTTAAAAGTTACAGTAATTAAGTTTGTTGTTTTGAAGTAATGTCTAGAAAATCTAAAATTATTTTGAATTAATAATTTTTAAAGTATTTTTTTCTTTTTGATGATATAATGGAACTGGCTGCAGTATTTCACCATTTATAACATTTCCTTTAGATTTTGAATAACCTTTAGAACGTTCAAGTAATTTCTTTTTATTCATGCTTAATTGGAATTTTTATGAATTTGCATATTATCATAAGCTTTTTTCAGCATCTATTGCTATAATCACGTATTTTTCCCTCTTTCATTTAACAATATAATGAATTATGTTCACAACTTCCTAGTATTGAATAACACCAACAATTTCAAAAGAAAACTTACTTGTTTAACATGCTACTGGGTTTGATTTGTTAATATTTAAAATTTTGCATTAGTATTTATTGATGAAATTAGCTTATGGGTTTTGTTTATTGCATTATCTTTATTAGTTGGTGATATCAAGGTTTTTCTAACTTAATAAAAAATTAGAGAGATTTCTATTTATTTCTGAATTATCTGAAATGATAGGAATTATCAGATTTTTAAAAGCCAGGTAAAGGTCAGCTGTTGTTAACTTTTAAATTAGTAGACATTTGATTGCTTGACCTTTTGTGTGATTATTGGTCTAGTTTTCTCCCTCTTGTGCCAAATTTTGAGAATAATCATCATTTCCTCTGTGCTGCCCCATATAGCATCTGCTAGACAGATGTGACTATTTAAATATAAATTAATTAAAATCGACTACAATAAAAAAGTTTAGTACCCAAATTTTACTAGCTGCATTTTAAGTACTCAACAGCCACAAGTAGCCAGTGGCTGTCTGTGGAACAGTGCAGAGAGAGAATGTTTCCTCATCACCGAAGTTACATCAGGCAATGGTGTTCTAGTTGTTCAAATATTTTGCTATGAATTGTTTATTATATTATCTTGTACTTCTTTTATTTGCTGCCCTGTGTTGTTATATTCCTTAATATTGATCTCTTAAGATTTCTTATTTCTTATTCAGATTATTTAATCAGTCTTTTCAAAGAACTTAATTTTGCTTTTATTATCCTTTCAATATTTTGTTTTCTTTTTTTATTTCAGAATTTTACGGAGGTACACATATTTTGGTTACATAATTTGCTTTT
>CAUYSK010087703.1:0-10245 GCA_963575035.1 Avahi laniger | reverse complement strand
TGCTGCTCCTGCTGGGTACTTGATTAGGTGTTTTACTGAGTGAGAGTATATGTAAATCTTTAGGTATAAGGGAAAAATTTAATCCAAACAAGATACTAAATTTCACCAAAACAAGATTCTGTTTTAGAAGTAATAAGAGTGAGTAAAATAGTCGTTCTCTAGTAGGTGATACCATTTAGACGGGTCATACCATTTAGACGGGTCATAGACTCTCACTGAGATTTCGGCGGAGTCGAGGGACTGGAGATACGAGACTGTGGAGGGTTCTTAGAATCACGTAAGCCAAGACCCCATTTACTAAACGTACTAAACTGTGAATAATTAAAAGACTTTATGTTTAATAAAATGTTGTTGGAGGCAGCATGTTGTAGTGGAAAGAGAACGTAGAAATCAGAATCAGGCACTTAATTGTGAAAGATCATGGGAAAATTCTTTCATTTCTCTTTGTGAGAATGCTAGTTGGTGTTTCTCGTTTGTGCACACTCAGTATTCTGTGGTTTATATACTTGAGCATTAATAGCAACAGGCTTACTCTTCCAGAATAGGATTTCTATAGAAATTGACTTCTTTACCTTAGTTCTTTTATCTAAATGACCTCCTTGACAATCACTGCTAGCAGACTGCAGAGAAGATACTATATTCTTAATTATGTTTATTTTATTACTCTTTATCAGTAATTAGGAATTAAAGAACAAATTCTTACCAAAACCCTCCGTCCATCCCCCCCCCAAAAAAAACTGGAAATGGAAAGAAAGGTCAAGTACAAAGTATATCTTATTATAGTTCTGCCTCTTTTTTAAACTGTGAGTTAAATAGGAGAGGCAAATGTTTCCTAATTAACCTAATCAGTAAGGAAAGTTATTTCTGTATAACGAAGAGCTAATGAAGGAATGATTTGCAAGGGAATCAGTAAGGAAGAAGAGGAGAGAGGAATAGAAAAGGAGCAAAAGCAAATGCCATTGAGTAAAGGAGAGTAAGTGGGAGAGGGAAAGAAAGTAAAAAGTATGGGGAAGAGAAAGAATGGATGAAGACAAAAATATGCACAAAGATGAGTAAAAGAAAGAAAGCAACGAAAGAGAGGAGACAGAGAAGGGTAAGAATAATGAAAGTAAAGAGAAAATTAGTATCAACGTAAATCGTCAATACATTAGCTGCTCTATGAAAATCTGATTAAACAATGGACCCTGAAGCCTTGGGTCTCAGGTCAAGTTACTGTATATAAAGTTCTTCAACTAGGTTATAGCCAGGCTTACACTGTTACAATCAAGAATCAAATACAAGCTAAGACTCAAACCTGCCCGAAAAGGACCTTCCTTAGCTCACTTCTTGATATGTTATTGCATTTATTGACTTTTAAATATTTGGACTGATTATTTTGGCATCATTATAATATTTTAAATGTAGTTAAGGTGCTAGTTCATCTTAACTGCAGATTCCATTTCCACAAGACAGCTTGAAAAAATAGGAGAAAGTTTCTCATCATTAATGTTAGGTTATAATGAACTCTTGGAAGTGTGGTAGGAACATTAACATTATATAAAATAATTTTCTGGTCCATATGGTGTTGGCTTTATAAAGCTAAAATGTTTCCAACCTCTGGCTTAAACTGTTGAAATGTTTCTCACCTCAAAAGCTTTGTCTACTTATACTTAGTGTAAACTTGCATAGTCTGATGATCAAAAAAGTTGATGTTTGAGCCAATTATATACTCTAATCACTTTATAAAATAGACCTGCATTATAAAATAGATTCTGTATACAGTGATAGTATATCTTTCATGCTATACAATGTCTCAATGCAAAAAGAAGACATAGCCTTGACTTTTGTGGGTTTATAATAGATATTACTAGCATCCAAGTCAGTATAGATGCCAACTCTACATTCATAAGATAATGCAATAATGATTTAATTTTATTTTATAAATTTAAGGACTACTTTTGTACATAATCATGGTCATGGTGTAATAAATTAAAATAGCGTCCTAAAAATTATTTGTCTGAAGCAGTTGTAAATGATATCCAATGGATTACTTTTAAAAAACTTCAAAAAAAGATCTTCATATTGATTCAAGTTTAACGAGTCCATATCATTTCTAAGATCTTAAATATATTTTTAAATTTAATTTCAAAACAAAGTTTATTAAATAACAAAAGATATTTTGATATTTATAAATATTAGATACTGTAAATAGAATAGTATAAACTGTATATTTTTGATAATATCATGTGATAAATAAGAATAATTTCAGCTTATATTTATTTACAAATGTTTGGAAAGTTGTATGTTGCCTCTTTTCATTAATATTATATCAATTTGGAGATGGAGAGAATATTTAATTATGTAAATATTTATATCCTAAAAATAAAAATAACCATTTCAGTATATATCACTCTATATACAACAAAATATGTGTTTAGAATTTTAACCTTATAAATACAGAAAAACTTAATTTTTTCCCATGGTTTAAATTTTGTAACTCTAGAAATTCGATTGGTGAAAGCAAGGTCTATTTATCACTTATTTGCATCCTAATCTAAGTGACTTTTTATTCAGCTGCTCAAATAATTTAAATGAGAATAGTTATCCAATTAGGATTATTAAAAAATAATTCCCTAACTAGGAGTCATTTTATAGTACATTAATGATGGATATCTGAGTGATTTCAACATTGCTAAAAAGTATTAATAGATAAAATATATGCAGCAAATAATTTAGCATATTCCTTAGCAATTCATTTTCTATTTTGTAATTTTCTATTTATTGTACTTTTAGCAGATCATTAAATTTCATCAAGTTATCAGTTTTGCTACAAATACTTCATATGCTATTGAATGGCAGTTTGTTAAAAATAGTAATTTAAGTAATGGAAAATAAGCCAAATGAAAATCTTCTCTCCACCCCCAGAAAGAACTTAGAAGTACGGAAAAATACAGTGCCTTGAAATATGCTTTACCTGAAACAGCAGCTTATATTGAACACACAGTTAATCACACAGAACATTAGAACATTCGCATCCGTCCGGCAGGCTAGATTAATGTGAATAATTTTCTTATAAATGAAGCTACTGGGATGTAATGTTAAATCAGGCAGAAGAATGTCCAGGGCAGACTCAGACTCTAAACCTGGCAAATAAACTAAGATGATGACAGACACATTGTGAGGCTGTCACTCACTTCTACACAGGCGCAAATACTGATTAGTATGAAGGTTGAGAAGGGTACGTATTTGAAATTTTTCATATTTGGAATCTATAGAAAATTTAATTTTAGCAAACACTTTCTATTTAATTATATATTTATTTCTTCATTGAATGAAATACAAGTTTAAATGTGTTACTGACATTCACATTTAAAATTTAATTTCCACCGTTTCTACATTTATGTTATGAAAACTCATGTAGCTGTTGAAGTATTTATCTGTTATTTCCTACCATATACTGTAATATCTATTTATATTCATGAGTCTTCTCTGAAATTTAGTTTTTGGTTTATAATTTTGCTAGTACAACCTAAAGATCTCATTCACCTCACTTGGTTCCATTTTACAAAGGGACATAAGCTCTAAGAACTGTATGCAAGCAATTAAGTGGGAAAGAGACACAGAAAAGCTTTTTCCCAGACTAAAAGAAAATCTTGGAAATTAAATAGACAATCCAAGTAAAAATGAATCATCTTATCCATCAAAGCATGGTAACTGGGCTTCAGATGTCGATGCACTCTAAACTATTCCTTGAGATATTGTTATATAGAGGCTGATGAAAAGAGAGAATTGTTAGGAACAGCAATCTTGTTTAACATTTCTGTGATTTCTTATATTTCATGTCATTAATCTGTGTCTATCTGCCTGCCTGTCCCTGTTCCACCTCCTAGTACATTTTACAGTGATGAGCACAGTAAATGCATTTTGACTGATTGACTTCTCATGGAACTGAACAATATTGACATCATAATTTTACTTACCAAGTATATCACAATATCAAATAAGTCATTTGACATTTCACATGTACTAGCAATGATTAATTTTAAAGGCTCTAAATTTTTCAAGATGATACTGTAACTTTGTTGATATCCAAATCTGAGTAGTCCTGTAAGAGGGCAGGTGAAAATTATAAATATTTTATTAGTGGAGTAATCAGAGCTGAAACAACGGTGTGTCATTGTTATAAGCAAGAGTTTAAAAGTCAAACACATGGCAGAAATTGAAGAATTAAATCAAAGGCCTAGGTGATAATGAGGAAGACAAGATGCATGCAATGTTGAAACTTGGAAAAAATGTGGAACATGAAGTGCAGAGCCAAGAACAAATTTGAAATCCATAAGCTAATTAGAGAAGTCATTTCTTGAGCTGTTCTTTCAAAGGCTCTCAATATACTGGGGAAGAGGCCACCCAAAAGTTAAAATGTGCTGAAAATTGCAGAAAAGGGAATTTAATAGCTCATCAGGGTCAGTGAGGAGGCCTGCTTAGTATTTAGATTTTATATAAAATAATTATGCAGAAATATTGCTTATATGAAAAACAAAATGCTTTTTGAGAAAGGAGACATCAGGGGAGAAAATTTAGCATAACATTTGACTTGGCAGCAAGGGGAAGCCAGCAAAGAGCAAGAGCTCTAGGGCAGCACCCATTTAATTATGGGCCACGATTGAGCCATATCCTAGTTCTGCAGTGATGAAATGAGGAAATTGGTTGAGCTTTCTAAACAGGGCATTTACTTGTATTCTCATTTTGCAAAAATACTCTCAACACTTCTTATCAATTTCATTTTTTCTTTAAGTGTTTAATACTATTTTTACACAACAGTTTTTACATTTTACAGATATTTTAGAACATAGAGTATATCTGAGAAATGATTATGAAGTCTTATGTGTGTGCATGTGTGCACACGTGTGTGTTCATTTTCAGATGGAAGTATCTGAGATCATAAATGTTTTAAAATTATTTCAATTCTTTCAAAAAATTGGATCTTAATTTGCATTATAAATTTTACAGTAACATGTTTAATATGCAAGGAATGATCCCATTTTTTTGAAGATCTTTTAAAATTTCAATGTATTTTGAACAAGTGAGAAATACTCTGATATTAAAAAACCTCTGCTTAGTAATTACAACAACCTTTATTGTACAATTTTCGTATCTACATCTACCTATTAAGATGCTTTTTCAATGTGTTTCAATGTGTTCCCAGTGTTACTCTTTATTATTATTTTTCCTGGTTTTCTAGATATATTGTGACTTCCTAAAATGCTGCGATTTTATTTTCCTTGTAATCATCTTGAGTAGTTACTTTGATCTTCACTCTCTTGAGGCTTAATTAATTTTTAATTTAGAGATAAGAAGTGAAAAGAAATTCATAAGCTGAAACAAGGAAAAAATTTAAAGTAATACTATTCAAGCATTATAAATGTTAATGCTTATGACATATATGCATTCACTTGCCTGATATAATAAAATATAATACTAACCCCACTTTTCTTCTATCTTAACATATGAAGTCATATGTTTGTATAATAATAATTATTAAATTAATAGTGTTTTTGGTAAAATAAATTTGCTTTTCATTAGTAGAACTTAAAGGCTAGAATTTTTCAGCATTCAGGGAAAGCTAAAAATTTTTATTGGAAATAAGCAGTAGCTTTCTTTGTCAAATAACTTAGCAAACAATAGGCAATTTGTTTACTGAGTTTGTTTTTTCTGTTTTTTGCATTAATAGTCAAAACACTTCCCTGAGATTTTATTTCATATAGCTTACATAAATAAAGTAAAGGGCTTATATTTTTCTAAAATTAATCTTCAGTTTCCAGTTCTCATCCTCTACCTGTCTCTCTCTGTAGATTTAAAAGTTCTAAAATTCAGTATTAGCATTTTGATATAGACAGAGTGTGGCCTTTTTTAAAAAAGTGCATCAATCAGATACATAGTACTTTATTTTCAAGCCATTGTATTAGATAGCTCTTTCAGTTTAGTGAAGGAAATTTTAGACTTCAATAGGCAATCCAACTCTAAATTCATGAGTGAAACCTAATATCAGCTTGATCGTTTTAAAATGATCTTCTTTGTAATCTCTTTTGAAATTTAAGTGTAAACAGCATATTCTAATAAAATTGGCATGAAAAATATGATTAACTCATCTTCTTCAGCAACAGTAACTCCAAAGAAAATTTAGTTCACATCTTCTGGGTCAATTATTTTTTTCAAATTATTATGCCTACATCAAACATTGGTGATACTTTGTTTGCTGTCATAATATAATGGAAAAAGGAACAAAATCATTTAAGTACTTTCTGAAGTTATTCAATAATTGTCTCCAAAAGACATTGAAGATATTTAGTTCCATTAAAGTTCTGGCATGTTTAAACTTTTACTCTGTCACGGCATTTTTTAAGTGGAAAATATTTCTCGTGATGTTTCCAATTTTTTTTTCAATAAGAGAGAAAAATAAACTATTTACAAAAATTTGCCGGAATTTTCTTTCTTTTTACATTTACTACTATTTCAAATAATATCAATTGACAGAAATATTTCTAATCTAAAAATAAATCTAGAAGTATTATTGGAAGATAAAGATTACAGGAGGCGATTCATTATATATTTTCTCCTTACTTTCAAGGTAGAACACAAATGGAAACAATGAGAGGAGACAAATATAAGAATTCAAAATTTCTGGTAAGAACGTCTGATGATTCTCTGGAATCAAATAGGTGTATTTTAAGAATAACTTGCAATATATAGATGATCTAATGCTACATGTCCATGAACACACACATACGTACACATATATTAATCACATATATTAATTTTATTTGAAAAATAGGTTTATTTGAAAACATATTAATGAATAGCTGTTCTCCAAATTCATTTTTTTCCTTCTACATTCAAGATGTGTACATTTTTCAGTGTTTCTTGTAGTAGGGTATAGCTGACGGACAGAGATTTAGCCAGTGGAAAATGAGAAGTGACATGTGACAATTCTAGGCCTGGACCAGGAGAACTTTCCGTGGGTGATTCCCAGTGCTCATTTCCTTCATGAACCTGATGCAAATGAGCAGGGGAGGCTTTAAAATCGTGCGTTGAAGATGATGGAGCACTAAGATGGAAAAATCTCAGTCAGTCGCTGTGTTACGACTTGAGGAGAACTACCAATTCTTCAGAAATACTCTGGAAATGAAATTTGGATTTTATATAAGCAATGAAACAGTCTATCCTATGTGAGCCACCATAATATTTTTGTTTATTTGTTACAGCACTTAGCATTTTTTGATTAATACAATAATATTTCAAAGATTCTTTTTTAATTTCAGAATTTTACAAGGGTACATTTTGTTGACATAATTTGCTTTTGTACAGTTCGAGTCAAAATTATAATTGTGCCCATCAGCCAGTTCGTGTGCGTTGTACCCACGTGTGAATTTACCCATCACGTCTTCCCCCTTCCACCTACTTGTTTTCCCTTGAGTTTTACTTCCCATATGTGCAGGTAAGTGTTGATCGATTAGTTACAATTTAGTATTGAATGCGTGGGGTATTTGTTTTTCTATTCTTGCAATACTTCAAAGATTCTTAATTAGAGTTCAAAGGGTGATTTTCAGAGAACACAAAACTTTACAAATGGAAAACCTATATATTTATAAACTTTTTTGAAAAAATGTTATTTAATTAAAAACAAGTTTAATTAAAGGACAATGAAGACTTAGAGGGAGATTTTGATAGGTTCTTTTGAAACATATTAAGATTCACATTTTTAAAGAGTTTAATTTGGGAGTGGGTATTATTTAATTATACAACAAAGGCATTGATTTTTTAGAAAAATTATCTGAAAATTTTAGAATCTGTGATTTCTTTTACTAGATTGTATTTTCTTGGGGGGGCAGTAGTCATATATCATTAATCTTTCTAGGCTAGAATCTGGTTATATTTAACAAATGATAAGATAGTCATTATACTTTAATTGAATGATTGAATAAATGCATGTATTTTTTGTCTAATTTTACATTAAAATTATGGTTTTTATTTTACATTATTATTACAACACGTGTTTATTAGTTTTTATAGTGTTTTATAAATGTAATATGCATGCCAAGAGACGCAATACAAGAGAGACAGAAACAAATATTCTGATTTGGTCTAGCTATGGACAGGGGCTAATACCAGTAAACTCCAGTTTTTGTGAAAGGCTGTGGTAGTAAAGCAAAATATGAAGCTTTGACTTTGACCAGGTTTCAGGTTAAGAACCAAGTTATGAGAGGAATGAACTTTTATGACTCAGCGCTTTATTGGTGTCAATGGGAGTGAATTTAGGATCCTTGAAAACAGATTTCTTCCAAAGAGAAAAAACTGGACAAAGATTTAATAGAGCTTCAGTCATACTGAACATAATAAGAAGTAGGACTCAGATGGAATCTACCTCCGGGAACTGATTCTTTGTGGATTGTAGATTGATTATTTATCTGACAATATAACTTCTGGTCAGTGTATTAATGAAACATTTCTTATAATATATCTTTATATTATGTATAAACATATAACATGTTGCACATAATATATAAATATATAACATACATGTTAATATGTTACATATAAGATATATTATATGAATACATGTGTATCAATGCATATTTATATATCATATTTGATATTTAAGAGCAAAAGCTTTATAAAATATTAATTTTAATTAGCAAAAATAAAAAATATTAAATTTTTTAATTTGTGGGTAAAAATTAAAAAAGAACCAAGTAAGATTTTTCAGATTGTGAGTGAATAGAAGGAATTCTGCCTAAACAATGGCAAATCAAAAAATAAGCCATGAGAGAACTAGATTTTTAAGCTAAAAATCAACACAAATTATATTATAATGAATGCATACAATTACCTATGATAGTATGCAATTCAAATTCATAACCATTTTCCCTTTAAAATTATCTTGTTTTAAGTATCTCTTATGAATGAAAAATAATCTCCAGTTTTTTTTGAGTCATCAAAATAGCAAACACCTTGTAAATGAGAAGGAAACAAGAATCTATTTGGCTACTGTGCCAGGAGGGACCCTAACAGCAGGTGATTACAATAAAAACCACCTTGTTATACAGTTAACATCTGTGCTTTCTAAATGGTAAAGTAAATGAACATAATGGATATAGTTTTGGATTCACATTTTGCCACCTGCCTTTACACAAGCATATACAGAATGTCTTCAAACCACAGAGCCAAAATCTCAGATACATCCTGCCAATTTCCCTTAAATGGTTATATGCATCAATGACAAGGAACAAACACATTTTACAATTTTGTTTGCAAAGAAAGAGCAATACTTAGGTTTATAACAGCAAAAGGCTAGAATCAGAAGCCTTTTTTGAGATGTATAAAGACTAGAATGCAAAGATTCAGTAAAATTTCAGAATTATTTTATTGTTTTTAAAGATTTTACAAAAATATATTGTATGCATAACTGATAAAAGAAAAAAACAAATATCGATCTTTCGGCTGACATAATAACATTCATAAGAATTTCAGGCAAAAATATTTGATATTGTGCAAATAAAATCTTTTTATGATTACTTCAGGTCTTCAGCTATTACACAAAACAATTGGTCAATCACTTTCACATACTTTTTTTGTACCTCTGGGACACCTAGCATATTTCAAAGAAGGTATACTTCCATAGTAAATGAACATGCTGCTAATTCCAGAGATTTTGTTGCCTGTTATGATGTAATTTCCAAGTTTTTAAGTGGATATTCAGGATTAATATTAAAGATATTTATAATTGGATGTTATAAGAAAATAAGTGATTATTGTTGTTTTTAACATTTAACTTATCCAAACTTACATTGTATGCTTAAAGATTTTGACAAAAAATGAAATTTTGTTTGCAGGAATATCTTTTTTTTTTTTTTTTTTTTTGAAACAGGGTCTCGCTCTGTCACCCAGGCTGGAGTGCAGTGGCATGATCATAGCTCACCATAACCTCAAACTCCTGGGCTCCAGTGATCCTCCTGCCTCAGCCTCCCGAGTAGCTGGGACTACTAACACGCACCACTACTTTGTAAGAATCATCCTAGTTTCTCTCTTCATTTGTTTTGTGATCTATGAAAGGTACTTAACATCTCTGGACTATTTTATAGAATGTCTTTTGTTCTTTGGGTAGATACCAAGGCATCTGCACTCGAATGTTTACAGCAGCATAATTCACAATTGTAAACATGTGGAAACAACCCAAGTGCCCATCAATACATGAGTGGATTAATAAAA